>JAMKCH010046305.1:0-82295 GCA_023653785.1 Ophioderma brevispina | reverse complement strand
CTACTTGTGTTTTGTTTGGACCAATTGCCGGGGCAACAGGTCCTATTATGGGCCACTTCTACGGCCAATTGACGAAAGGAACAGGGTGAATAGAGAGGACTGGGGAGAGTGGTATAGAAAAAAAAATCTTCCCAGGAAACAAACTATATTTTGCAGATGGCGGAACATATTGTGCATTTAAGATTCTTGCCCATAACAATCATGTTCCAGAACACAAATGGTACAGCTAGATAGTCCACCCAAGCAAGAAATACTGTGGTACTGATTTTGAAATAGGAAGATTAGTAACCTGATAACTGCTGCAAGGCCAAAAAATATTAATAGATTGTCTCAGCTACCCGTGCACATTGATTTTAAATTTAGATTTAGCACGGAGCACTATGTGGCGATGATGTTTATTCCTCTTCTTTCGCTGCAACCTTTTAACTTTTGAAATGATTTTTTTATATCGGTGAAACTCGGTACTTTTTTAACACGTAGTGCATCACAAAATTTGGAAACCAGCAGATACCTCTACTGTCACCCTAATGGACTAGTCTTCCACAGAGGAGTTGGATCCCTTTGTACCATGTGTTGTATGTAGAATTTCTATATACTAGAAGGGCTGTAACTAGACTAGCACGGTGACAAGCTCTTGAAGTTTTATGAATGTTTTTGCATAGTTTCATATTTTGTTGTATATTTTTTTTCTGCTATTGTGGTCACAATGATTGTAAGAGCGAGGGTCACCAAGAGAGGTGGCATTGTGTTACCAAACTGGGCACTGCACAGGTGTGCAGAGAATGTTTTGCTGCAAGATTTAGCTAATGATCGATCATATCGATGGGTCGAGTGATAACCCTTTTCCTACCATCGCGCCAAAACACGTTTTTTAAAAAAATGAAAAAAGTTCATAGCTAGAGTTGAAAAAAATGCAGGTCATATCTCATTTTAGTAAAAAAGAAAAACACAGAGCTTTAAGCCAAAAGAAGCAGAGATAAACTATTTTTTTTTGGCTTAAGTGTGTTAAATTTTATAAATTTTCTCAAAGGGAATTCTGTGGTAGTCTCCACCTTACTGGAGTAATGGCAGTGCAAAAGTTTCCATTTCTTTGATGTAAAAGTGGTCCTTGTGTGGACTGTTTGAACTGTTCAACTGTGAAATTGTAACTTATATACATGCCAAGTTCCAATATAACATGAGCTAATTCCAATTCCATACTACCGACCACTCGGGAATCGTAGATGCTTTTGGAATAATAAGCTAAATTGCAGTGTAGAAACAATTGTCAGAATTCTGACAGAAAATGGGCCGTTTAGTTCAAGTAGGGCCCGAGATAGTTCTTGAGAATCTGATTTCAGATCTAATGGTGAAAAAAATGTATACGTTAACCAAGAAATGGGTTAAAAGCTTAACAAGTTAGAAGAGATAACAGGACTCGGGCTTTTGGAGAGAGTAGAATTTCATTGGATAGATACTTGTTTTCTGGATCTGAAGTGTAGGAAATAACACTCTGAACCTTTACTGCTGTACATAAAGATATCAGCCCTTCAACCAACTTTGTTGTACATTGGTTACAGTTGCAAAAGAACTTTAATGAACGTCTGTAATGCTCAAAGAAGAAGCCCGGGGGTACTCGGACTGCACACCACCAGTCTCAATTTTCCAGTCTTCTGGTATATCAATGGCCTCTTTCTTGCCAATTGGTATAGCAGTGGGGTGTTTTTTTCAAAATGTTCTCAAATTTATTGGAAAATTAGTCAAATTTTTCTCAATCGGAAGCCAACATTTTCTAAAAAATATGTTTGAAAATTAGTCCCATTTACTCAATCTGAAGCCAAATTTTCCATAATTATGTGCTTTAAAATTCCAAATTTTTAGGGAAATGGCAAATGTGGGTTAAATTTCACCCATTGTGTTTGCAGTGTCCACAATACATTAGCACCAGGAACTATCATGGCGGTCCAGATTTTGAAAAATGTTCCAAATTACCGGGTGCTGAAAGGCTGTACTGGTCCAAAAAGCTAAAAAATGGGCTGATTTTGCAAGAATTTGCAGAATTACCGGGAGGCGCCTCGCCCCGTCCGCCGTCTTATGAGCTGAGACAGGCTTGAGTAAAACTGATAGCCTATTCAGAGGGTCACGAAACTCCAAGGTCCATATGCACAAAGTGTTAGCCCAGATCACTTAGACCTGGTCTAAGTGTAATTTAGACCCACCAGAAAGACATTTTCCTTAACGTTGACATGAAATATTTTGTATTTATTTTGAAATTTGCATTTAATCTTTAAAATTGATTTAATTTACAAAGAAAATGTAAAAACTGTCAATTTTGGACAAAACTAGTTTTGACCAAGACCAGGTCTAGCTTTAAACCTCTTCTAACTTTTGTGTAAATTAAAGCCCAGTTTGTCCACACTATGGCTGAAACTCTGAAAGCATCCCCCTGACCATTCTCCCCGCTTCTCGTATCAGAGTGCAGACTGGAAGTCCACATACTGGAAGCTGTCGCCTTTGTGCGAATATATTTCAAACACAGGGATTTGTCAACAAAGATAACGTGCAAGGTTTCAAGTCAACCGCGAAGCTGTCCACGGCACCACACTCCAGAGTTTGAGCTTCACCACCATTTTTTAGGGGGATTAAAAATTCTTATCAAAAAAATTTATGTATTTTTTTAAGAGTTTAAAATGAATGCATACCGGATTTAGGGGGGGCGCACCCGCGCGCCCCCCCTATTTTTTTGCAAACCAATGGGCGCCGGGCGCCTTGTAGATGTAGAAAAGTGCCTTTTGCCGTACAGGGCGCCGGGCGCCCAGTATATCTAGGAAAATAACCTTTTGTGGGCGCCCTTGGCGACACAATTTGTAAAATTTTCCGGTTCGCTCCGCTCGCCGGGTAGACACGATTTGTTTCACTCGGTTTGAAATTCTGAAGAGCAGGGGTAATCTTCTTTGTTGTGATGTTTGGTGCTCTGGTGCTTGAAAAAAAGGAATGTGTCCACGCGGTCAAAAACCCTGATCAACACTTCAGAGTTTTGAAATACAGATTCGGCCTCCACGACTTGTGTTATTATGGTTAACTGCAAATGACTTGGCAAAGAGAGAGAGTTTAAGTGATATCAGTCCGGTCAGGGACCCTGCGTTCAGATTGCAATTTCTTGATTATAAACTATGTCAACACTCGGACCTTTTCACACATGCGATTCATAAAAGCCTTAGGTTTGTTTTCGTTGTTTTAATCTGTAGCTTGCTGGACTCATGCCACATGCATAACATTTGAGTACACAATGACATAACAAACCTTAATAATTTAATAGGTTAGTAAGAAGCAGTCTTATCGTGACTCGTCAGTCTTGTCTTGTTGATATACAGGTAAAAAGTACCCCAAAATTTTGTGGGCCACCACTTGGCATTCAGTTGTCACGTTGGATGTATGATGTATGGATGTTGCTTCCAAAAAGGTCAACCTGAAAGGCAAGCCTGAGCTCTCTTCTGAGAACCCGTGTCCAAATTGATGAGTATCCAAATTAGATGCTATGTGGGTAGTAGTGGACCCAAGTATTACCAATGCAATTTTGTTGCATTGCTAAATGTGCATATTAATGAACTCATTTGCATATGTTTTGATTGGCCAATAGCTAAAATGGTGAACCTCTACCAAAACCCAATGTTCAAATTCAACAAAACTTTGCATATTATTTAGCTCATTTGCATATTTGTTCTGCTTGGCTAATAGCTACAAAGGTCAACTTCTACCAGAACCCAGTGTCTAAATTTGATGAGACTTGGTATGTGGGTTTCAGTGGACCCCAGGGATCACCTCTGCAATCTCACATTGCTAAGTGTGCATATTAATGAGCTCATTTGTATATTTATTCTGATTGACTGATAACTTCTCTATAAACTCTCATAAGAAAACTTGCCTGGAGCTTCACCAAATGCTACGCTAAAATTTGGCCTGGCATTCTTCGGTTCAATTTTTCGGAAATGGAGCTCCTCTGTTATCTCTGAGTGTGGCCCGTCACTGATTCCCTTCAAGCACACTCCCATGAAAGGTAGTCTAGCCTTTTTCCATTAGTCGCAGCATAAACTTATACAGTATCTGTGTGTGCAATATTTCAACCTCTATCTCACAGTTCGCTCTTTTGGATCTTGAATAAGATGCATCCGAGGAGTGCTACCATATTTTGTTGAATAACGTTACTTGTTTAAAGGATATACCACTATAGTCAACACGTACACATAAAAGTGTGACCGTAAACATCGCAAAGATAAACCTGTATGCATAGCTTCAGCAAGATTGATGGCTTTATGCCTTATAATCATTGTTTCTATCATCTTTCTACATCCCTCCATACAATGCCGGCAAATATTTATATTTAGATAGTGTCATTGACCCGCGGATTCCAGTGCCAGTAATTGACAGCGTGCTTCAGCCAGAGCAATCTTTATAAGCTGGAGGTCGTAAAAGAGGAGCTTCATCTAGGGAATGGCAATTCAAATATTTTATGGCCAGTAGGTGGTGAATGAAAGTGGCAATCGTAGCTTTTCAAGTTTTGAGGCACTCTATCCTTCCGGAGTTTTGTTTTTATTCCACAATCTATTTTTATATGTTTAGCTTTGCATTTATGATGTTTAAAGCATGTTCCGTGGGTGTCAACATCCTCAATTTTTGAAAATGAGGGGGTGGTGCGACATAGTCAATGGCCAAATATCCTGCAAGTGGATATGGAGTTTTGGCACCAGGCTCGGTTCGGTTAGTTTCATGTTAGTATGGTTGTATCTGTGAAGTTTTTACCACACGAATCATTAACCCAACATATGTTTTTGACTCATTTTAATTTAGCCAGCAAGACTATCTTCCTAAATTTGGTATAACATTAGAGGTGGCACCAAGGGCAATTGGGGATGGCTGGGATTTTTGTTCAAGTTGTCCCTCCCACCCAATTGTTTCATAGATCAGGGGTTCTCAATATATTAGCTGAAGGGCCAGAGAATGCCGAACATATTTAAAAGTTCCCTACTTCAGGGACAATTCACATCTGAATTTCATTATGATCCCTTGTATATTTTAGAGCAGTCGAGGGACACAAATCAATGTTTTAGCGGGCGCTTTGGCGTGTGGGCCGCCTTTTTGAGAACCCCTGCCAGATGTGTAGATTCTAATGCAGTATTTCACACAGTATTTCCAATTTTGATATGGGCTGTCACATTACATGTACACAAGCATTTTTTTCTATTTGAACATGTTTTGCTTGCAAAAAAGTTCATTGGTCCCACAAACATACAGGCCTACGCAGGATTTTTTTACGGGTGTGGGATCTCGGAAAAAGTGGACTTTTTGATGGAAAAATGGACCTAACCCCCTAACTTAGTCAATTTGGGACGTTTTTGAACATCTCATCAACCAAAACGTGGGACTTTTTCGTCGCTCATATTTCCGCTATATTTTGGACCTTTTTACCAAAAAATCGGCAAAAGAATGTGGACCCTTTTTCCCCTTTTGTGGAATATGACCGCACCCCCCCGTAAAAACACCCCCCCCCCCCCCCCCCCCCCCTGCGTACGGGCCTGCAAACATATTTTATCAAGATGTAGGGAAAATCGAATGGCCCATTTGTTAGTGACTTTTCAAGTGATTTTACAGTCCAATTTGGCAAAGTGTGGTTTTGATTTTTGCCACATTTAACTTTTGTTGCTTGCTTTATTGACAAAAAATGGAGCAGAATGTTTGCATCGTGACTGCAATATTACTTACTTTTTGTGTCGCCTGCCTTAAGGCCGAAAGACACATAGGGATCACTTGTCCCACTGTTTGTCTGTGAAAAAGGGTTAACATTTGCCTTTAATATCCACCTACTTTAATGGTTTAAAACCAAATTTGGGTCACAGGGCAACATGACATCCCCTATTTGTTGGATGAGGTCAAGGTCACATACCAAGGTCAAAGGTCATGTGAGGTCAAGTTGTAAGAACCAAACTTGCTTTATAGAGTTTACATGCAATCCATCATTTGTTTATGAGGTCAAAGGTCACTTTCAAGGTTCAAAGGTCATGTGAGGCCTACATTCACAAAACCGCGACGGCAGGCGACACAAGCGGTCGAGGACAGATGTATTTTTTCTCAAGAGTAGTTCACTCTGATTAAAATCTCCAGAGTAAAATTTAAAAGCGGAAGAGCAAAACCTGTAGACATACTGAAGTCAATGAGGCCAGACTTGAAGAGGGACATGTTCTTAGAATATTTTTCAGTGGATGTTGACCACCCCCCCCACCCCGCAAAAAAAAAAAAAGCTGGTTATGCCCCGGGGGGTTCAAGTTTGGTTTGTGTAGGATGCTCTAGAGTCTGTAGACCATATCTATGAAAACAATTTCTTTTGCCAGAAAGGGATCCATAGCTATACCCGAGATGCAGATTTTGGTGCAAATGTAGTTACACAAATTTGCCCAACTTTTTCTTCAAAAGTTAGATCTTTTAGCCAAATTTTGGAAATTTTTGGCTTCTGGATTGAGGAAAATTTGACAAATTTTCAACAAATTTTTGAAAATTTAAGTAAAGAAAGAAAAAGGCCATTTCTGCCAGTAGTATGTAGTAATATTTCTACAGTAGGGTAATTTGTGTGCGTATCCCATCACCACCCCGGGACTGAATATGTATGTTTTCTTGAACACAATGCCACACTTCCTATCTTGTGGTTGTCATGGTCCTAAAACACATACATGCATCTATTTTCTCACTACTGTCGCCAAATCACAGACGTGTAGTGCCTTTTGGGGCTAAGTAATCAAGCTTGCTATTCTTCAAACAGAGGGCAACTAGGAAGTAAAAGAAACATGTTATTTTACTGAAGTCTCCTAAGTGAGCTATTAGAATAATTACCAGGACCAATTTGTGGTTTAGGCATTAACTATATAGCTACAAGTGCTGTGTAGCTAGCAAAATAAAAAAAAACATGATAATGACGAAACTCGTACATTTAAGGCTTACATACCACTGAAACTGCTTTGATATTTTGATAGTCTGAGCAAGCTACAATCTAGCGACAACAATTATTGGAACACTCACTACAGTGCCAGATTGCTCACCCAGACCAGAGTAGAGAGACTACAGCTCCTGTTATCACTGTTGAAAGCCCAACCTTCCCATTCAACTTACCCTTCCAGTGGCATAACTAGCTTTTTTTCAGGGGGAGAGGGGGCACAATTTTTTTGGGGGGGGGGCAAGCAATAAAAATGGTTAGTATAGTCTTGCTGTTTTCACTGAAATTGGGCACATGTGCAGAAAATCCACTCATTTTTCAAGGGGGTGGGCAAGAGATTCCGCCACAGGGGCAGTTCCCACTGCCACCCTGGGTATGCCATGGCCCTTCACCAACCCCCCCATCAGTCAATGTTGGGGAATTGGCAAGACTTACTGATGGACGATGGGAGACGGAGAACAGTTTTCCACAAATCATAAAAGTGTTCCAACAATCCAAGGGATTGTAGGTATAAAAAGTGCAAATGCACAGCTGTTAAGCTCAACAATCGTGCACTTGTGGTAAAAGTATGAAACCTTCCACATTGTTAATACAATGTATGTAAACATTTTAAAGATATGGTACCACATGTACCTATCCAATATGGCCGACAAAGTCAAGCACTTTCTGCATGGGTTCAAAATTCAAATAGGGATATTTAAAGCAAAAAATGGTCTCAAATGATCATAAGTGACTCTCACATATGACAACAAGTTATTTGCCATATCTAGTTGCACAGCGTTTAGGAGGTATTATGGATCAAGGTCAACCAAGTCAATATTTTATTAGGTTAAATGGTATATCAAATTGCTCATGGTGACTTAAGAAAATTTTTTAGACAAGTATTACTTTCACATACCTATACTTTGTTCGGTCTCGAGTTTAGGGTTGACGTCAGGATCGGCGATTTTGCATTCGCTCTAGAGTTGGGATTGCGCCGGCTTTGTTCGCATGCGTATATGCTGCAATTCAAGGTCGACGCGTGTGTTTTTCGGGTGCAAAACCTAACGACTCGCAGTAACTAACCCCCAAAATTGAGATCGAACAGAGTGGGCCTATATAGAAATCGATTCTTCGATGTGTAACGCTAGACTTGACCTCCCTACGAATGAAATGTAGATCTAACAGAACACTGTCTGAGCAGCAATACGCAGACTTAATTTATCTGTTCCTCCGAAGAAAGTGCCAAAACATCATAGTGGCTGCTATAGAATCTTGTCTGAAAGTATATGGGCAAAAATGACCTTAAGAAAGTTTGAAATGCTGTGACATCTATTTGAAGAACTCTAAGGACCCTCGGTCTATACATTTGTTTGATCTGCAAGGGCTCTAACGGAACGCCTAAAAGGAAACGACTCTAATTAGATTCTCTCTTCAGACACAAGGACATGCTGATGTTATTATTATAGCAAGGGTGCATTACTCGCCTATACGAAAGCAGCTCCTCAGATGTACGAGTTAAACCTGCCTGAAACGCCATCTGACCAGCCATTAACTCAAACGCGGCATTGGGCCCTTTTAGGCGACAATGACAAAGACTATCGAGTCAAGACTATGGAGGGTGGTGCACCTTAATAATCAATCTCCTAAGGTCTATGGACTGCCCAAGATTACAGAAGTGAGGGTCCCCCTACGTCCGAATGCTTCGGCTATTGGCTCACAGACTTACAGCTAGTGGTTAACCAACATACTTCAACCTCTGACCGGAAAAAAAACAAAACCCATTAACAGATTGGTGCGAATTTACTACCTTCATATCTCTTTGACCCTCAAAGATTCGTAGATGTGGTATCTTCGCTATAGAATCCTTATTCGCATCTGTCCCTTTGAAGAAGACCATTGATATGGATTCGCAACACTGATTGATAGGGACATTCTTCCATATTGAGGATGTGAAAGGGAGTTGGAGTTTCTGAGTTTTGTTTTTGACTAACAACTTACTTCGGGTTTTAATGGTGACCTTATACTCCCAAAGTGATAAGCTAACAATAGGTTCTCCCACCAGTAACTAACATGTAAAATGGAGTCCTCCTGTCAATGTGAAGAGGAATGGTTGGTTCATACTCCCTCGGTAGAGTTCGCCGACGCTAGGTCGTTCGACACGCTTTGCGCGCGGGAGCATGAATATACGCTTTGCGTAAAATGCATGTTTTCGAAAGGCTAGTGTATGCAGGCGTCTGCCGGTCAAGTATGTGAAACCCACCTGAAGGGCCTAGTTCTGACTGGCAGCACAAATCCACCACGCATATGGAAAACATGTATGGTGGACGTCATCACCTTCCGTGTTACAAATTGGGACCATTAACCTCTTTCATTGACCCCTTAAACCGTCTTCGCACTATGTCCTGACATTACCATGTGAGGAGGATACCAATAGATGCTATTGGGGAGTAGTGGGAACCAAGTATTACCAATGCAATTTGTGCAGTGCTAATGTGCATATTAATGCACTCATTTGCATCTGTGTTTGATGGCAATAGTAAATGGTAAACCTCTACCAAAACCCAATGTTCAAAATTCAACAAAATACTTGGCATATTATTTAGCTATTTGATATTTGTTCTGCATTGGCTAATAGCTACAAAGGTCAACTTTCTACCAGAACCCAGTGTCGAATTTGATGGAGAATTGTTATGGGGTTTCAGTGGAACCCAGGGATCCACCTCTGACCATCTCAATGATAAGTGTGAATATTAATGAGCCTCATTTGTATATTTATTCTGGATGTTGCTAAAGTTACTGTATAAACTCTATAAGAAAACCTTGCCGGAGCTTCACCAAAGTACGCTAAAATTGGCATGCGCATGGCCTCGGTTTCAATTTTCAGGAAAATGGGATGACTATCTGTTATCTCGGAGTGTGGCCCGTCACTGATCCAGTAAAGCACACTCACATTGAAAAGGCTAGTCTAGCCTTTTGCATTAGTCGCAAATAAACTTATACGTATCTGTGTGTGCAATATTTCAACCTCTATCTCACAGCTTCGCTCTTTGGTCTTGAATAAGATGCAATCCGAGGGGTGCTACCATATTTGTTGAATCAACAACTTACTGTTTAAAGGAGTATAACACTATAGTCACACATACACGGAAAAGGGGACAGTGAGAAACATCGCAACGGAAGCAAACCCCTGTATGCAAGCGCAGCAAGATTGATGGTTGAGCTTAATAATTGTCTATCATTCTTTCTATATACTCCATACAATGCACAGGAAATATTTTGATTGATTTAGATAGAGTGTACAGTGACCCGCGGATTCCAGTAGTGCAGGATATTGAACAGCGTGCTTCAGTGCCAGAGCAAATTCTTTAGAGCTGAGTCGTAAAGAGGAGGCTTCATCTAGGGAATGGAGCAATTCAAATTTTATTTAGCTATGGTAGTGGTGAATGAACGGCAATGTAGAATTTCAAGGTGAGGCACTCTATCCCTTCCCGGGTGGGGAGTTCGTTTTATTCCACAACTCGATGTGTATATGTTGCTTTGCATTTATGATGTTTAAAAGCATGTTCGTGGGTGTCAACATCCTCAATTTTTGAGAAATGGTGCGACAATTAGTCAATGGCCAAAATAATAGTCCTGCCAAAGCAATGAGTTTGGCACCAGGCTCTGGTTCTGTTAAGTATGGTTGTAATCGTGAAGTTTGACCATAACTCATTAACACCAAAACATTGATGTTTTGACTAAGTTTAAATAGCCAGCACAGACATATATTCCTAAATATTGGTATAAATTAGAGGTTGGCACCAAGGGATAATTGGGGGGTGGGGGGGGGGGGGGAGGTCTGGGATGTTTGTTCAGTTGTCCTACCACCCAATTGGTTCCCATAGATCCAGGGGTTCTCAATTATATTAGCTGAAGGGCCAGAGAATGGCCTGAAAATATCTTAAAGTTCCTACTCTGAATTTCATTATGATTCCCTTTATTTATTTTAGAGCAAGTCGAGGGACAAACATTCAATGGTTTAGCGGGCCGGACTTTGGCGTGGGGGCCGACTTTTTGAGAACCCATGCCAAAGGTGTAGATTCTATGCGTTATTTCACACAGTATGCCAATTTTGATATGGGGCTGTCATATACTGTACACAGCATTTTTTCTATTTGAAAATGTTTTGCTTGCAAAAAAAAAGTAATTGTCCACACAAAATACAGGGCGTACGCAGGATTTGTTAGGGGGTGCGGGATGCGAAAAAGTGGCTTTCCTTTTTTTATGGAAAATGGACTAACCCCCCTCTAAAAATGGGAATTTTTGTACGTTTTTGAACATCTCATCACAAATCCGTGTACTTTTCGTCTATTCCTCTATATTTGAACCTTTTTACCAAGAAAATCGGCAAAAGTGGGACCTTTTACCTTTGTGGAATTTGGGGGGGGGGGGGGTGGCGACCGCACCCCCGCACCCCCTACCCTGGTCGGGCCTGCAAAGAGTATATTTTCTCAAGAGTAGGGAAAATCGAAATGGCCTTTGAAAGTGACTTTTCAAGGGCTTTGACAAGTCCAATTTGGCAAAGTGTGGTTTGAGTTTAACACATGTAACTGTTTGTTGCTGTTATGAAAAAAAATGGAGCAGGACGTATTGCATCTGATGAATATACTTATTTTGGTCGCCTGCCTTAAGGCAGAAAGAACATAGGGTCACTTGTCCCACTGGGTCTGTTGTTTGTAGGTTGTTGATGTCGGTTGTTGTCGTGTGAAAAAGGGTTAACATTTGCCGGTAATATCCAAATACTTAATGGCAATTTAAATCCAAATTGGAGGCATCAGGTGCAACATGGTACCCCCATTTGTTGATGAGGTCAAAGGTCACATACAAGGTCAATGTCACAACCAAGGTCAAATGTCACATACCAAGGTCAAAGTATGTGAGGTCAAAGTTGCTAAGAACCAACACTGGTATTATAGAGCTTTACAGCAACCCTCTTTGTTATGAGGTCAAAGGTCACATTTCAAGGTCAAAGGTCATGTGATGCCCTTCATTTACCAAACCGCGACGGCAGGCGACACAAAGCGGTCGAGTATTTACTCTTGGAGTAAAATCTCCAGATGTTTAAAATTTAAAATCTGAAGAGCAAAACTGTAGACATACTGAAGTCACTGAGGCCAGACTTGAAGAGTGACATTGTTCTTAGAATATTTTCAGTGGATGTGAACCCCCCCCCCGAAAAAATAAAATGGTTAGTGCCTACTGGGGTTCTCAAGTTTTGGTTTGGGCTAGGGACTGCCTCTGAGAGTCTGTAAGACCCATATCTATACAATTTCTTTTTGGCCAAGAAAGGACCATAGGCTATACCCGAGATGCAGATTTTGGTGGCAAATGTAAGTTACACAAAATTTGCACATATTTGTCTTCAAAATTGGGAGACCTTGTAGCAAATGGAAATTTTTTGGTTCTGATGAGGAATTTGACAAACTTTCCAAAAATTTGAGAAAGAAAATTTCTTAAAGAAAAAAAAGGCCCATTTCTGCAGTAGTAAGTAGTAATATTTTACAAGTATCGTCATTGTGTTGGAGGTATCCCATCACCCACCCCGGGACTGCATATGTATGTTTCTGAACACCATGCATTCTATCTTGTGTGTCCTGGTCCTTAAAACATCATAATGCATTTTTTCAGCTTACGTATGCCAAATCCAGACGTGTTGCCTTTTGGTCTAAGTAATCAAACTGCTATCATTCACAAGAGGGCAACTAGAGAAGTAAAAGAACCACTTTTGTACTGAAGTCTTCATAAGTGAGGCAGTATTAAAAAATTACATGACAATTGATGGTTTTTAGGCATAATAATAGGCCAGAAAGATAATGACATTTGGTTGTTGTAACCTAGAAAGTGCATCAAAGTTTTCTAATAATGCATTTCTTGAAGTACCAAACTATGACATACTAAAGTCCGAGGAAAATCCTGGTTGCAGAAAGATGTATAATTGCATAATTCAAAATGCCGCCGTTCAAGGACTTTAATACACTGAAACTGCTTTGATATTTTACTATGTCTGAGCACAAGCTACAATCTTGGACAAAATTAGTTGGAACACATCTACAGTAAAAGCAGATGCTCACAACCAGAGGTTGAGAGACTACAAGCTCTGTTATCATCGTGGAAAGATCCCAACATTCACTCAAAACGTACCCTGCCCCGTGGCATAATAGCTTTTTTTCAAGGGGGAAGAGGGGGCGGGGGGGGCATAATGGGGGGGGGGGGGGCCACACGCATATATTAATTTGCTTTAGCTACTCACGGCACCTATGCGGTTTTCACTGTAAAGTGGCACATTGACAGAGCTCATTTTCAAGGGGGGTGGGCAAGATTCCCCACAAGGGGGAAGCCGAATATCACAGCCGCCCACCCGCCGGGCGATATGTATGCCACGGCCTTCCCCAACTAGACCCCCCCAATCAATGTTGGGGAGATTGGCAAGACTATGATGCGATGGGAGACGGAGAAGCAGTTTTTCCGAAAATCTTTCAAAGTGTTCCAACAATTCCAAGATATGTAGGTATAAAGTGCAAATGGTTATGTGTTGAAATAATTTGAGCTAAGATCACAAGCCTCGAACTAAGGCTAGTTTGCAAATTGTTGCGCCATTATGGTCTCATACGGGATTGTGCTCGCTGGGAAGTCATTGACCCAAAGTGGCAGGGTCAATCATGTTAGTGCACATACATTCTTCAGGACAAAATTCACGCGTTTCCTACAAATAAAATCAGGTTCATTGTCCCCTCCAAGCACATTTGACAAAAAGGGAACTCAACGCCACTTGAAGTTGATTCTCTGAGCGGCTTTGGCTGTTAACGCAGTCACATTTGCAGAATCGTTTGAGTTGTAGCGATTTGTTATGCTTGTTTGGCTCATCTTACTTGGGAAATTGACTGTGAATTTTTGCTCATAACTGCGAGCGTGGCGACAAGTGTAGGGAAAAAAAAATTAGAGATTAAAAGCTGGACGACGAATTGCAGAGCACCCACTAAGTTATACACAGAATTGTGTTTTTAATTCCGGACTTACGCCTTATTTCTTCATGTAGACCGATAGTAATTGCATGACACAAGCTCCCAATTCTTTAACCAATAAAAGTAAGGTTTCTTGGAAATGTTGGCTAACTCTCCCACTTACCCCTACACCAGTCTTACATCAAGTTGGGATCTAATATGTAATTTTAAAGTCTCAGTCAGTGTGATTAATGCCGCGAGCAAAGAAGAGTCAATAAGTATTTGAAATTGCAGGAATAATGCTACAAGTGAAGAAACTAAGCCTGCGAATCTCATAATTGATTTTTTCCAACTGAAGAATTGACCAGAAAAGAAGGAACGTAGTGTTAAGATATCGACTCTCAACATTGAGATTAGTGTTGTAGTATTCGGGACACTAATGACGAAATGTATCCGAGTTCGTCCTATTAGGTTGCTTATGGTGACTATCATTTTTTGTAGTATAGTAGGATGGCTTATTGTGACAGCAGTGCAAAAATTCTTATTTTTTGATGACTTTTCCATTTTCTGATTTAGAAATCATTGATAGTGCCTGTAAGTATTTTGTCATCAGTGTAGTTTTAGAGGGCCTTGAATCGGCAGTAGGTAGATATGGTTAAAGGTTCCCCCATTTTTTTTTAACTCCTCTGAAACCATTGTTGTGGGTATTGTCTCTATCATAGCCTGCTTTATTGGTTTGTGTTATATTTCTGTGGTTCCATGAATTTACCAGGCAAAAATGTCAAACAAATGCTTGCATGCTTTCAACCATGGTTAACCATGATTGAAACCTAGTACTTGGCGACATGGGCAACTGCACTGAACTATTGACCAATGTGTCAACCAAGGCATGGTTGCAGAAAGCGTTCGACCATGGGCAACCATAGGTTTGAGAATACGGTTGACCGAGTGGTCAAGCAATGGTATATTTTACCATGGTTGACAATGCATTGAGTATGCTTTGGCCATGATCAAACCATGGTCAACTATCGGTTCAACCATAGGTTGGACTGTAATGCCATGTCGTCAAATTATGGGGAAACTATAGTCAATCTCCGGTATACCTTGGAGCTCCAACTGCTGCAGAGGTTTTCTTGCTGATAATTAGTTGTACATAACTTCCCGCCGGAACAACATTCAAAAGGGTAGGATAAAAAGAAGGGAAGCATGGCAAGACATGCTTCATTTGACATAAAAAAAACAATGTGCCATTTTTACTCTATTTGGGGTTATTATACAATAATTAATAAGGTGGTATTTCAAGTTGTCATCTTGATAGAATGGGCTGCACCCCTAAACGCCCATTGCAAGAGTTGCGCTTGATTTCATCCCGTGTGTGCGCTGAGAGCTACATAACAGTGGATGTTCTGTAGCCCCGATAGGTGTATTAAAATAAATAATTCGGGTTCGACCCAAAAATGGGGGTACATTTTCGCTAATAACTTCCAAACAAATATACCTATGTAGCCCTAAGATATTGAATTAGGGTAGTAATGAGAAAAATCGTTAGTAGCTTTCTTCAAATACCAAAAATGTTGACCACCTTCAAGGTAAATCTGGAGTATGGGGGACGATGCTATGAGCAATCAGGCCACGGCCCTTTACTCTTGAGTCTTTCGTGCTGTCCAACAAAGGAACGATAAAAACATGGGGTTTTAGCTTGGAACGGGTCCTATACCTTTTGAGTGGTACAGTGTGTGTGGTAGTGTCGATAGGTTGGATGATGCTTTCCTTGGGTCACGTATTCAATTCGTCGCTTTGCCATTTAGATGGAGGCTGGACCGTCTCGGACAGCATCATCAAATGATCTTGTGCAGCACATAGCACAATCCCTGTTAGAGCTGCGTAGTAAAGGTCTGTGAGATGCTGAATTGCTGACTCTAGCAGGTTGATGCCTTTTTATGCTGCTGTCATCAAGCATGTTAAATACCCAGGCGTGTTACCAAATTGACCACCTTTGTTAAATGTTCACATTATCAATGACCCCCATTTTCTTCTTTCCTGCTATCCACGCTTTATCACAAGTTTGCATATAAGTATCGGATTTTTTTAACGAAATTTGAACACCACATTCAAAATTATTCCGCAGACCCCAATCAGTGCACCGATTTTTAAAATTTCTAATTTCATGGAGCAATTTTTAAATTAATTTCATGGCAGATTTGAACTATGGATGGAAATAAGAGGCATATTCAATTTAGATTAGGGTTTTCCACGCAGTTGGCCTCCCTTCTTAGAAGTCTTACAGTATACTTGGATGCCCCTTTTATCCTTGTGCGTCGTGCTTGGGTCCCTTTCTTTGACCGCCGGGCCGGCTCTTCCTGGGCGGCAGTTCCTCCTTTGCTAGGGCGTGCCGGGCTCTTGCCCTGTTTCCTCCCTCTTTGTCTATTTTCCTCCGCTTCATGCCTGCCCTTCCTTTGCCTTGCGGCCTCCTCCGCTCCGCTAGCCTTCCCCCCCGTACAAACACGTGCTGGGCAGTCGCAGATATGGCAGAGAGCGGAGATGCTGAGCGGACGCAAGCCCTGTTCCTGTTTGGGGCCGGCCGCGACAACACCAACGAGAGGGGGTGGCACGGATCACCGGACCACCCCCCGGCACACGACACATTGAGCGATCGATGCCAGAGCACACGGACAGGTACACAGTGAATTCGATGGGTTCGCAGTGTTCAGGACGCCAGACAAGGACGCATTTGGTACAAGTCTGGCAAACGATTGGGCACGTGTGAATCCGTCATATGGTATATTTCTCTCTAAGATTTTGGAACACACTCCACCTTTTTTTTTGCTTTTGGCAAACCAGATCGCTCTTGGCCAAACAATCTGATTTTGGGCAGATTTCTGTCTTTGATATCTCCACACGCTTTATCCGCCTCTTAACAATTGTAAGTTAATTTGGACGATATTTACGTCTTAAATACAAAATTAAGATAATTAAAATAAACGAGAAAATAAAAGACATTCCAAGAGCATTTAAGGTCATTTTTCTCAAAATATTGTTTATTTTGAACGTATGATGCACCATCTAACATGTTAAAGTAACACAAAGCATCAAAAACACATAACACAGTTCTGTTTGACCTTTAAAGTGTGAAGCTTTTACTTTAAGTAGAATTACAGTAGTGTTAACTTTAAAGGGGCAATCGAGGATTTACAATGATGGCTGTATCATCGGATGAAAAGTCACATAGTGATTGTGGAGCCGAAAAATTGGATTTCTGAGTTCACTGATTTGTTAACAGAAGACATGTAGTTTAGATGAAATCAGTTTTAAAGCAATTATGGGGATATTTTAGTCTAATGTAGTAAAATAATGTAGTATAAAAACAAAGGAAATAAAGCTTTCCAGAGCTACAAGGTCATGTTCTCAAAAATAACATATTGAACAATGATTTACAAAATGTTTAATAAGACAAAAATCATCAAATCATGTTAAACTATTTTTGACTGACCTAAAAATATAATGCTGTCACTTTTTAGTTAGAAATACAGCTACATAGTTTTACCATGTACGGGAAACCATATTGGAAACCCTCAACAGCATTTTATTTGATGTCTGCTAAATCAATTGCATTCACTGACTCGTTTCTAATGAATTATTCTATCGAGTTTTGGATAAAAAGTCTTAAAAGACATATTCCAAGACTTTGTCTTGGTGTCCTTAATTTCAGATGATCTAGGACACCAAGAATCAAGAAAGTTACCCACTGGAAGTCGATGATCCCGACTGCGCACGCATCGGGGGCACGTGTCCTAAAGGAAAAAAAAAAAAAAAAAAAAAAAAAACAACAAAACCCCCACTGGAGCTTCTGATTCATTTTGGTATTGCCTCTTTCCCCGGGTGGGACTCAACGGGCAGGAGAGCGAACACAGTGAGCCCCGTCCTGGGCGGTGCAGCGTCCGAACGGGGGGGGGGGGGTGGGGCGTCAGGCTTGTATGGTAAGTATACGGAGATATGGTGATATGACTCTCCCCCGGGGGAGAGGGGAATCACCTAATTCTCCTCGTACGTTCCAAGTTCAAGCGGACTGATGCCACAGATTGCAACTAGTAGAGTCAACCCGGATACCAGAGTGATCGGGCCATTAAGGCAAGCGGAGCTAGGGTGAGATGGTCTCGCCGTGAGAAGGTTGACAACCAAAATAGAATAGTTGCACTACCGACTTCATGGGTAAAGTGTACTGGGAGATTGTGGCGACTGGAAGATGTTGAGGTTTGCTTGTTATGACGAGGAGCTGATGATAGATCCTGCTGCGTTAGAACCGGTGCGTACTAGGACATCTCGGAAATAAAATTTGTGGAATGTAGACGACAACCATCCCATAGGTACATTGACATATTGTATAAAGCTCCCCGGTAGAAGGCCCAAGCAGCCGCTGAGATCTTACGTCGTGAGCTCCTAGGTGCGTCCCCGTCAGACGAAACTCCTCCGTACTAGATGCTCCATTTATGAGCTGCCACGATCCATTCTGGCATGTCGCCCTGGAGCCGGGAAACGGCTCTGAGTGTTAGGAAAGCTGGTCGTGAGCCCCCCTATAGGGGTGAGTCTTGCTGAGGTAAACTTCAAGGCTCTAACTGGACACCAGGGTCCTTCATCGCTGGAACCTGAAGCTTGTCGGAGATCTGGGAGGATAATCGGCTGTGGAGTGAAGTTGAGAGATTGATTCTTGGCCAGGTAATCTGATCGGGGAAGAAGGCGAGCGGCGTTCCCTGTGAAGGTGAGGTGATTCTCTGCTATAGACAGAGCATGGATATCCGATACTCTCCTGCCTGATGCTGCGGCGACAAGGAAGAGAGTCTTCTTGGTGGTGTCCGCTAGAGACGTCTGGTGAAGAGGCTCATAAGGAGGACTGTTGAGATGCTGGAGGACTGTTGGCAGGTCCCATGCTGGTACCAGAGAGCGTTCAGGCGGCCGCGGGGCCGTCGATGTAGCATTCCCTTGATGAAGTCATGAAGCGCTGGTGAGTTAGACACGGTGATGCCTCCGCCAAACCTCAGATGAATGACTCCTACTGCCGTGCGGCAACTCCTGACTGTGCGTGGGTTGGCTCCATCTTCGAACACCTGCATCAGGAAGTCCGCCACCTCCTTTAGAGTTGCTCGCAGAGGATCCACTTGGTGATCCCTGCACCAGTTCCGGTACTTGACCTGTCTGGAATTTATAATTCTTCCTTGTTGTAGCTAGGTCTCCTTGCCTCTCCCGCCAGACGGGCAGCTTTGAGCGAAAGGCCTGCTGCTCTGTAGGATTGGATGAAATTTGCCATGCAGTCAGGTTGATCGCCTTCAGAGTCTCCATCGGAAGGAGACCCCCCGGAGTCTTGATCAGGTCCTTCCTCATTGGAAGAGTCAACGGGTTGGCGTACAGCAGCGACAGGAGTCTTGGAAACCACGGTTGCCGAGGCCAATTCGGGCACACCAGAATCATGCGGCAGTTGCTTGTCCTGGTGAACTTGAGAAGAACTCTAGGAACTAGGGCGATCGGAGGGAAGGCGTATACTGTGACTCCGTCCCACTCCATTGTCATGGCGTCCTGGTGAAGGGCCGCTGGGTCCCTGGCCCACGAGCAGTATGTCGGGAGCTGGGCGTTGAGGCGGTTTGCGAACAGGTCCACGTGGGGGTGTTCCAGCCTGTTGAAAACTATTCTGCATATCTTGGGGTTGAGGTGCCACTCCACCGATGGCCCGACTTCCCGGATGTCTTCCTCGATAGGGCATCTGCCAGGGTGTTGTCTTCCCCGGGAAGGTGAACGGCTGTCAGGGTGATCCGATGACAGAGAAACCACTCCAGGAATTTGACTGTCTGTATGCAAAGGGTGCGACTCCTGGTTCCTTCCTGCTTGTTTATGTGAGAGACGACCGACATGTTGTCGCACTGGACTAGGACGTGACTTCCCTTGACTAGATGGAGAGTCTGTCTCAGCGCCAGATGAACTGCCCACAGCTCCAACGTGTTGATGTGATGCTTGGCCAGCTTCCTTGTCCAAGTCCCTGAGAGGCGAATGTCTCCTACGTGGGCTCCCCACCCGCTCTTTGACGTGTCCGTCGTGAGAATGAAAGATGAGAATAGTTTTACAGTAACAATAGTTTTATACAATGCATAAATAATGGATAAACTTACCAGATTTGCTATATGTGTGTGAACAAAGTAAGTTATCATGTAAAGCATGATACAATACAAATAATGTGTTTCATTTGTAGTGAAATCAGTACATTAATTCTTTGGCCAAGCTTTTACAACAAGTTAAGTAATACTTTACTGAACTCTTGATAATTAAGTAATCTGTATCTTATACTAGGCTGTTAAGATGCTATTTTATATTATTATAAAAAAGTAAGAGAGTAATAATATTCATTATGTTACATCTCCGTAAGGTCTTGATGTTCCCTGTCATTAAGTCAGCTGATGTTATTCAAATTAACATAATTTGGAGGCAGAATGTCTTAAAAGACCACAATACTTTAAATTTTATTTGTTTTTTTCTACATTGATTTGTTAATTATGACCCAAGTGTGTCGTTCAAATTGTTTCATCTGATTTTTAACTAAAGCTATGTTGAAGTTATCAAGTACATTAACAGGGAAATTAGCAAATCAAATTTTCAGTCCAAAATCACAATTTTGAATTATTCCTGTTGACTAAACAATTATTTTAACATACCCTAGACTGCCCCCTTAAAGGTAACACAGCTTTATTTCTAACTAAAAAGTGAGAGCAATGTATTTTAGGTCAGTCAAAACTGTTTTAACATGTTTTAATGATTTTTGTGCTTACTTAAACATGTTTCTAAATCATTAGTTCAAATATACATTATGTTGAGAAAATTACCTTAAATGCTCTGAAAATTTTTTATTTTCTTTGTTTTTTACTACATTAATTATGACTATAATATAACCCATAACAAATACAGTGAAATCAGAAAATCCAATTTTCGGACCAAAATCACTATGTGAATGTTTATCCGATGATATAGCAATCATTGTAACATATCCTAGATTGCCCCACTACTGTAATTTCTACTTAAAAGTAAACGAATTCACACTTTAGGTCAAACAGAACTGTGTTAATGTGTTTTTTTATGCTTTTGTGCTTACTTTTAACATGTTATGTACATCATTAGTTGAAATAAACAATAATTATTTTGAGAAAACTGACCTTAAATGCGCTGGAATGCTTTTATTTTCTTTGTTTTTTACTACATTAATTAGTTAATTATGACTAAAATATAGCCTATATTGGTTAAAACTGACTTTCATCTAAAACTACATGTCTTCTAGTTACCAAATACAGTGAAATCAGAAAATCCAAGTTTCGGACCAAAATCACTATGTGAATGTTCATCCGATGATATAGCAATCCTTGTAACATATCCTAGATTGCCCTTTTTAAAAGTTATCACTACTGAATTTCTACTAAAAGTAAAAGCATTCACACTTGTAGGTCACAACAAAAACTGTGTTAATGTGTTTTTGATGCTTTTGTGTTGCCTTTTAAAACATGAACTGTGCATTTCATAAGTTCAATAAACAATATTTTGAGAAAAATGACTTACCTTAAATGATCGGAAGATTAGACACTTTTCTTTATTTTAATTATCTTTAACTTGCAATTTAAGACGTAAATATAGTCCAAATTACTTAAAAGTGGTAATTTTCTGATAAAGCTTGTTTTGAAGATATCAAATACATCAAAATCTCAAAAATCATATTTTTTGGCCCAAAAGGCCAAAAAAAATAAGTTGGTATTTTTGGCAACAACTCTTTTGAGAAACTATACCATATGAGCATTTGATCTGACATGGTTGCCAGCTTGTAACAAAAAATGCCCACATAATTTTTTTCTGAACACATTATACTTGGCTGGCTGTCTGTTTGTCTAAATATGCGCGTATACGTCCACGTAAGACAAATGCAAATCAGCATGTCTTGCCAGGCTTCCCTTTTTCTACCTTTTTGATATGTTGTTTGGGAGTTCTTTTACTGCTAGTTAAAGCAAGAAAACCTTCTGTAGCAGTTTTGTCCAGGTGTACCTAGTATTTTTCATAGATTGAGTGGACTATATGGTTGACCATGGTCAAGCATAGTTCATCCATGGTTGACCAAAGTGAACCATGCTAGCATGGTTGATATTTTGCCTGGGTAATGTGTTGTTCCCCCAATAGGAAAAAACAAGATGGGCAATGATCATAGATCTGCAAATTGCCTATCTGTGACAGTAGCTCAAAGTTGGAAATGTCATCAGCTCTCTATTGATTAATTTGCAAACATTGACGTGACTGCCTGTTGACATACATATCACATTCTGAAAATTTTATCTTGCGTTTAGTTGGTATATTTGCTGTTTGAAGTGCCCCCATGTGTTTGCAAAGTTGCCCTTGGCAATTGGAATAGGGTTCAAGTGGTTCAATGCGGGTGGATTAAATATAACAGAAAATGTTGAAAAATGATTTGCGGTGACGTAGAGAAGGTAAAAAAGATGTTTGCAGTTTGTCTCACGGCCTTTCTTTTCCTGCACATTGGACCACTTCTAGAAACATCTCATCTGGATCATCACATCATATGTGATCAAAAGACCATCAAAAAGAGGTCTCGAAATGTCGTATTCCAAACAAAAGTGAGTAAATTGGATATGTTACAAGACAGAACTTCGATCTTGGTCATTTTATCTGATGAATATCTCAAGCTAAATACGATGTCAAAACATCACATGAAAGTGGCTGTAGTGCTGACGCACTGGTATTGTTTGCCACCAACGTTGGTTTAACAGACTATACACCTTATGAATCCTTATTTACATGATATGGAATCATTCTCATCGACACTAAATATAACCACATAGGTGACAGATTGGTCAAGCAGCTTAGTTGTGATATGAGATGATATAAACTCTGTAAATAGTGGGTTAACACAGGGGACTAATGCATACTGTAAATAAAACCACTCCACATGGGTTTTCACACAACCAGTGTGTTGATTGGAAGTTATCATTTCAGGAGAGAAGATACATTTGTAGGCATCAAAAGTTATTCCATTGACCCTCCCCTAAATTGGGTTGAAGCTGTAGAAATGCTAATGCCCACCCACAAGTAGCTAAATCCGGATTCACACTCTGTACCACTTTGTGACTGCAGAGGGTGTAATATTATGCCTTGAAGAGGTTTGAATTATTCTTTGATCCACCCTTAGTGATCACATAGTGCATGTTATGACCCCGATTGTGACCCTCCTTAATAGGTCAATAAGAAGTGACCTTGACCCCTGATGAAACAGAGAGTGAAGTTAAAGCATATTAGCACATTTGTTTGAGAGCGCCCCCAATTTTTCAAAAATTGGGATTTGTTACAGGGTGCATTGGTATGGCTAGTTACGACGGTCGGAAAGTGTGTAGTTTTTTTTCTTTTGTTGTCACAGACTTCGAAAAGATATTATCTAAATTTAGTACTGCACGGCGAGAGATTAACGTAATCAGTCTGTCATACGACTGCATGCAATATGAAATTAATTAATTAAACATATCTCCGGAAAACGAAAGGGTTCTTGGAGATTTTTGCATCAGGGGTCACGTTACGATGTTTTGTTTTGGATATATGTATCGTATGATCTGTTGACCTATAGCCTAGCGGAACTTGAACGTTTTGTCGAGGGTATTCGGTGCTAGCAACATGGAAAAGTAAGGCACACAATCGCTACAGGCCACATCCCTTTTTCCCACAATCCTTTCGGTATTATTCCAGTCTTGAGCATTTTCAAACGCTGCGCCACTTTTTTTTTCATTTTAGAAACAGGATATAGTACTTACGGACCGCCGTAGGGTAGTAAACTCTACCTGCGAATGGTTAAGCTCTACAAGGTCTATTGTGTCGCAAACGAGGGAATTTGTAACTAGAATTAATTAATATCGGGATTCCCCGATAATAAGTCAACGGCTTGCTGAAACGGCCTTCCAATATGAAATAGCCGGGAAATAGCGACATGTACATATCTACGCCCATTCATCTATTTGTTGATTTTATTGGATCAGGCAAGTCAAGTAGAGGTCATTTTCTTTTGAGGTGGGTGGCACTATTTCATCATGGACGGAACATAAACTTGCAATTCCCGCTCTGCCGTTAAGTACATGAGGAATCCCAATGCTAATTACAAAAATCGCTCATTTTATTGATAAATACGCATTTTGAACATTCTCGTTCGCAGGTGTAGTTTATAAAACCATTAACCACCATAGCTGTGCAAAAATATCAAAATTCTGACAAATTTGGGGCGCTCTTCAAACAATAAAACGGCCCGAATAATTTGCTTTTTAAAACATAGCGCATCAGCCCAGAAGGGTTGATCAAACGAACGAGATACCCATATCTGAACTCGAGAATTAAGAGAAAATATAACTTTTACAAATATAAAAGTCTGCCGGGGACCCGTTGTTGAGTGTGCCCCAGGAGAGGGGTAAACGGTAATACAGGGGGTCAAATGTTTGAAACTGATGCTCTAACTCTATGTAATATAGTCAAATTATCCTAGGTAAGCAGGAGTAAAAAAAGTCACTTGGTCAACGCGTGTGGGGCTTCTTCCAGATATTGGGAAAATAGGCTAAAGGTCATTGTTTATTCAAGAAAGGTCACCGTTGCAATAACCAGAGTGTTTGTAAAATATTTTTTTAATATTTAATGATACTGATCCAAATATGAAATGCTATAGCACTTTCGGGCAATCTCCTTTGTTGTTATATATGGAGGGTGTATAAAAAATTTTCTGTAGGACTCTATGGGGACGGGGACATTATTACCCTCCTTATGAAAGGGAACCAACCCTATGATGGCAAAATAAAAAGCTATTTGAACAGTATTCATTAACATATTTTTAAAATTGTTTTACAAAGAAACTTGGTATTACAATTGGTGACCTTTCTTGAATAAAACAAATGACTTTAGCCATTTCCCAAATATCTTGGAAAGGCAGCACCACACACATGTGACCCATTACTTCTTTACTCCTGCGGGACCTCAAGAAATTAATTTGAGCTAATATTCATAAATTAGAGCAGTTTCCAACAGTTTGACCCCATAGTACTTTACCCCTCTCCTGAGGCTACACGCAACAAACGGGTCGGCAGATTTATATTGCAAAGTTACATTTTTCTCTTGAATTGTCCCGCATTCAGCTATGGTATCTCGTTCGTCTAACCAGAACCTTCTGGGCTGACGGTCTTCTAACTAGCACTGTGCAGTTTCACCAAAATATGAAATTCTTTAATTTGCTCTCAAGCGATAGTCAAGGCATTGGAGAATACAGATACATTTTACACATAAAAATAACAACATTAATAAGTTGGCCATTAAAGACACTATCAGTGATCCACCCAAAGAAATAAAAAAATGAAATTTGCAGGAGTAGCTTCAAAAATGAAGGATAAGTCTGTGGAAATTAGAATAATGTTGACTGTTTTCAAACTTAAAAATTGGCAGAAAAGGGGAGAAAAACAGCCAATGTTCAAAGATAGAAATCTCAATTCAATTAGTGTTGTAGTAAGTGTCAGTACGGCCGACGTTATGACTAAAATATCCATTTGGTGCCTTGTTTGGTGTTTTGCTGTATAATTGTAGGGTATGTTAGGATACCAATAATGTTACGACAGGCAAAAAATCTGATTTTGATGTATTGTGATTTTCTGATTTTTCAATCCATGATAGGTGCCTTTAATAAGAGGCTAAAGACATCCAGGTAATGGTAGGATAAGTTAAAGTTTGCTGTAAATTTAATCAAATATTGATATGAAATAACAGATCAGACTCATGATATTAAACCACAAAGGTTACAGACTGGTCAAAAAGGGTGGATGCCATGTGAATCAACTCCGACATGGTTCTTGTGGTAAATGCCCATTCCTATTGTTGAAGAGTAAAAATTCAAGTCAGGAGTATTTATTTAAAAAAATTGTGTCTGTTTACCCATCAGGGTGGGAATTTGGGCTTTAAACATTCAGGTGAGGGCTAATGTTATTTAGGTGAAAGCTTTTAAAAGCTTACATCCAAAATATACGGATTTTAAAAATTTGAGGGTGCACTATTTTTTTAATGTGACAGTCTCTTTAAAGGTCCCACGGAAATGAGATGGATAAACTAAATCCAAATCTTTAGGGGCATTCCATTCCAATAATAAAGGCCCACAAAAAAAAGAAAGAAGAAACTACCAGTGACATCATTATCGAAACTATTGATTTTCAGGTCAGTGACATGAATAGATTCACACAGTCACCTGGAATTTTCTCTTAATCTCGAAAATCAATAGTTTCACTAATGATGTCATCACCAACCCAAAATATTGATGCTTTTCTCGGCCCTCCTGAAAACTTTGACACAAACCACATAAATGCTATTTGCATTTCGGGACCTTTATAAAGTGACTTCCAAATGGCTTTCGCCATGCCATGTTTATATGAAAATTGCTAAAGTGGTTAAGATCTCAAACTTGACAGGCAAAATACCATTTTCCCATGAAAGGGACTTTGTGAAAATAATCTGTTTCATCTTCAATCAAATGCCCTCTCTGAATACATAGTGTGTGTAAAAAATTACCCTAAAGTGCCAATGTTTGGTCTTTAAGTGTTACGCAATTATTTATAATTTGAAAAAGATTGTTATTCAAAACGGCAAACCCATTGAATGGGGTCCCAAATGACAGAGTGGTTCCTAATGAATAAATCAGATGTGGTTACTTGTAACACAGACAGACTTGGATTTTGGCACACAGAACATGTGTTTTAATGATGTGCTATGTTTAAATTGCTATGCTTCTTGAAGCTTGGGTGTTTGTTAAATATTTTAGTGGACATGTTTTGATTGTCTATCAATATGTTCGGGATTAAAAACATGTTTTAAGGGAGATTCTCTTGTTGTTTTTAGCGTGTGCTGGGATGTAAAAGACTGTATGTGTTAAAAGTAATCTTGTTTCATACAGATTTATAAGTCATTGGGACCCAATTCAAGAGGTTTGCTGTTTTGAAAAGCTATATAAAACATTGTTTTTAGTAAAGTAATTATGCTATGCAAAAATGTTGGTTTAAAAGGACTGAAATGGGGTGCTTTTAGAGTAAATCCTTTTGGATACTTGTATGTAAAAAATGGAAAATATTATGCTTCACCAAAGGTTAATTTGCTATCATGGCGCCGAGCAGGCCTGAACCCAAAATTTTGAATGATCATCGGTGGGTTTTCTGGATGGGTTCCTGGTGTTTTTTGTAGCTCCTTATGTGTTTCAGTGGTGATAGCTTTGACTGAAGCTCTAAATGCCTATTTTGGTCAAGATGTGTAGTAGTAATAGTAGTAAATCCCAAAGATTAACATTGGTTTTTGTGGGGTGGGCGGATTTACCTCACTCTCGCAGCAACCACCCTTGCTCCCTCCTCCACTTCGCCGGTTTCAATTTGCACCTCATCCTTCAACCAACCCTCTACTCTATTCCACTTGCCTTCTGCCATGTCGTCTTTGGACGTCCTCCTCAAACCTCCCCCCCACATTCGAACGCAAAAGCCTTGATTTAAAACATGCTTGTCATACTTACTCAGCACATGCCCATAACATGTACACCAAACAACTTCGCAAACTGGTTCCACCGCTTCTTCCAAATCCAAATCTGCATCAAGTCTCGTCTTCATCCCATCCATCAACTTCACACCACCACACATCGCATATGTCTTCCAATCCAATTTTGAAAAGATTTACCATGTGGAACTTGTAAAAACAATGCATTACAACTTACAAGTGTATGAAATACTGGCCTCGTTGCCTCCTAGACTTAGTACGGGGTGGTGGATATTGAATACGGGTCTGGCCACCTCGTATGCAAACAATATACAAAAAGTTTACTGTACTGTATGGACCCACCAAGTGATAAGTTCAACCCACCCAAACTCTTCAGTGCTTATAATAAAAGATGAACCCTGAATGCTTCATGTCGTCTTGGGAACGCCCCTCCTTCAAAATACATCGAAACGCAAAGCCTTTATTAAAACATGCTTGCATCCCTTCCTCAGCACATGCCCATACAATGTACCACCTATCGCCTTCGCCAAAACTGGTCCACCGCTGCTCCAAATCCAACATCTGCATCAGTCCTCAGTTCTTCATCCAATCCATCACACTTCACCCAACACAAATGCTCGCCATCAGTGCTCTTCCAATCAATTAAAAAGATTACCATTTTGGAATGTAAAACATTGCATTACAACTTTCAGTGTGATGAAAATACGGCTCTGTTTTGCTCCATAGACTTATTAGGGGTGGTGTTATATTACTGGCTCTGTTTTGCTCCATAGACTTATTTATGGGTGGTGTTATATTGAATACGGGTTGGCCACCATCGTATGCCAAACAATATACAAAAAGTCTACTGTACTGGTATGACCCAAGTGATAAGTTCCAACCAACCAACTCTCAGTGCTTACATAATAAAAGACGACCCTGGAATGCTTACAGCACACAAACATTCCTGATCTCTTTCAGTATTTGCTAAACTCTGCCGCCTGTTATTTTTCCATCAATGTGGGTTGATTGGCATTACTGCATCGTAAATAAAGTAACACCACTAGTTGTGTCAAATAGAGTTGTCTGATCCTTTAAGAGAGCACAATATTTTTCCTTGTAAATTAGGGGTTTATGAACATCAAATTTGTATTGCAAACATCAAATTTGTATTCCAATAAAAAAGGTGTTTTTGTGGTGCCAAATGTGCAGATGCCTAAGCTGTCTGTGTACCTGCAGGGCTGTTTTTACTTAACTGTAAAAGGAGGTCGGGCTGTGAGCCACATTTTGGATTACCACTTCCGTTATCAGGTGTAGTGATAACATCTTTTATAACCTAATTTAGGCTGATGTTTTTTTTATTCCCGTGGTAGCTTAGTCTGAATAGAGAATTTGTCACAGCAACTGCATCATCGGCATTGGCGTCCGTCACCACATACAAGTTGCTGTAGCTGTCTCGGTCATAATTGTTAGGACTTGTTACCTTGTTAAATGAACTTCCCACTCCCATGGATCAATGTTGATCACTGGAATCATGCTCTTTTTAATGTCCTACGTATGTATCACAACATTGATTGGTGCTGGTGGGAGGGGTTTGAAGTTGTAGGGAATCAGACGAACAAAATAATGTTTTCCTTTAAAAAAAAATCATAAATGTTCCTCAGATGACATGATTGAGGGCAAGTATCCCAATTATGTATGACCGAGATTGCAGGTCCCTGGTTCAAATTTGAGGACCATTGTATCGAAGGACCTCAGTAGGTAATACTACATCTGGTTTGAAATACAGATCTGTAGGTCAAAGGTCATCTGTGAAACTGTATTTTCACGTTTTCTAAACTTAAATCTCATTGTGCTGGGTCAAATATTTCAACCTCCTTACTGCTGTTCAAACAAGTTCATGTCCTGCTTTAATACTCTTGTACACATTAGCCAGTTAACTTCATACTTGGTCAAATCAATCACTGGCCCAATACTCCGCATCAACTTGCCAGGGGATCTTGCAAGTTTTAACTTGCAGTATCTTTTAAGATGTAGTTGGCTTTTTTGTCCTCCTACACAAATAGAGATACTAATACTCTCTTGCACTCAGACAACAGTGTGCATAATTTGACTGACTCAAGATGTCATAAATAACAATCTTGTGTCCTAGTTGTTGATATCACTTGGCATTATCCTTACCATTGATGTCTTCTTTGTATTTACTACAGAGCAACAAATAGTGAGAATGGAGAGATTAACAAAGTAAGGAACCATCTGACAGGTGAATATGGCCCAGTACCTGACACCGCACGCCACTATAAGGTAGGTATTTGTGTCAGTTCGACCAATTACATCAATAAGGTCACATGCTGTTTGCTGATGGTTGAGGGATATTAGCAATCTGGGAGGCTTAAAGTCTGGAAGTAGGGTTTCCATAGTTATACCTGAGATGCAGATTTAGAACCAAATTTAAACCTTTTTGGTCGTTCCCTCTCCAATTTTAGATGTCGCTATTGGTTTATCACATAAAAGCAAAATCTTCATGAAAAATTATGAATTTTTTATGTTAAGGAATATTTTCTTATTCCAAAACCATTGGAGCTAAAGAATCAACTTCATTGTAAGGGTTATTTTTGTGTCGCCTGCCCTAAGGCAGGAAGACACATAGGGATCACTTTGTCCACTGTAGTCTCTTGTTGTTGATGTCTGTTGTAGTCTGTTGTTGTTGTTGTCTGTTGTGAAAAAGGGTTAACATTTGCCTGTAATATCCTCATACTTTTATGGATTTAAACCAAACTTGGATCACAGGTGCAACATGGCAGCCCCCATTTTTTGATGAGGTCAAAGGTCACATGCCAAGGTCAAAGGTCATGTGAGGTCAAGTTGTAAAATAGGCTGAAAATGTAAAATTGACCTCATTTGAAAAGTTGATGTTCAATTGGAACCAAACTTGAATTATAGGTGTAACATGGGATCCCTCATTTGTTGATGAGGTCAAAGGTCACATACCAAGGTCAAAGGTCATGTGAAGTCAAGTTGTAAGATATGCTGAAAATGTAAAATTGACCTCATTTGAAAAGTTGAAGTTCAATTGGAACCAAACTTGGTTTATGGAGTTTACATGCAAACCCTCATTTGTTTATGAGGTCCAAGGTCACATATCAAGGTCCAAGGTCGTGTTATTCCTATCGTTCACTAACCGCGACGGCAGGCGACACAAGCGGTCCGAGGACCGATGTATTTTTTTTATTTTTTGTATAATGGATGAGGACGAGGTCATATGCGGGTCATGGGATCACCAATGACCAGCCCACGTCAAAGCCCATCGTCTGATTCATCTGAGAGATCTTTTGGCCTTTGATGTTGGATGGCCTGTGAGAGGCCATAGAGAGAAAGTCTTTACACAAGGGTATGAGCTGAAGATGGCTGCTGGCAAACAAACAACAAGGGACAACCAGACTAATGTAATTGCTCATTTTCAAGATCAAATTTGAGGTTTTACTATTTTATTTGTATTGAAAAGTGGTAAGTTATACCATAGAGAATTTTCATTTCACCAATATTATGGATCCAGGTGAGATGTGTACAGCCAAAGCTGTCAACACATACAAGTTCCGTCACTAAAAAAATTGTAATTTAGTGCTTGCTAGCCTATGACATCAGTAGATACACCTTGCACCTGGCCATAGGCATTTGCTTTATGATCAATACAATGGTAATCAACGTTTCAGGATGTTATAGACTTGATACCCAGTCCTTTCATGTGCAATATACCATGTAGGGCGCTGTCATTTTGGTTTTTGTGCACATTACAAATTACGATCTTGACGTGATGTGTGTACTGAGGGTCTTGTGTTTTAGGCAAAGTATTGTTTTGTGTGCTTTGAGGGGCAAGATTATGTGAGCATTGCTAACAGTGACTTGGAAAACAGATCCACTAAGTATCGTGGGTAAGGCGCATATTTCACCACATGTGGCCAAGAATATCACTTAGGACTCGAAACTTTCAGCCCACAGACTACTGTTACCCACTCGTTTTTTTTTTAATTTTAGTGTGGCTAAAATAGTTTCTTTGGGTCTATTCCTTTTGCCGTGTATCTGCCTTTTGTAGTAGATCAAGTAAATATAACCGTGATTACTGTGGTAGTATAGTGGCATCTGTGGGGTAAAATGTTAACGCTCATTTGTTAGACCCACTACTCTTCTATGCATTGACCAATATATTATTTAAGCATTCAATCGCATGATCACATCGTCCTTCCCCCCCCCCAACAAAAAAATGGGGGATCCCACATTTCAAACCTACCCAAACTCTGTTGTACTTGTAGTGGACCACGATTTAATGCACCTATAGGTTCTTATTTCACCAAATTCCTCCTCCGCTCTGGGAAAACGTCAGCAGACCAGTCATATCTATTGGAAACCTTTATGTGACCAGAAGCAAGTGCAACGTAAATTCCTTGTCCATAACATGCTAATCTTCAACCGGCCAGTTATAGAAGGATGTTTTTAGCAGCTATGTTGCCCTATATTTAAAATCCTTTGTTTTAAAAAGCAATCTACAGAAATTGGTACTTGACAAGAATTCACCTCAATGTGCCGCTCTATCGGTCCATAATCCTCTTTCTTGAAAAAAGTAACATCTTTACATACGATTAGACTCTAGCATGGTTTCCCTTCCCTAGAGGACACCGCTATCAAACACCAAAACAAATGTGAGCCACAGTTACAAGCTGGATTATAAACCTTTAATGTGAACAATTGCTGAGATTATATTGGTCAGATGATGTGGAAAGTGGTTATTAGTAGGCTTTAGATCATGTAGATACCATCTTAAAGTGAAGGGGTGAGTGAAGTGTTCATGACATTCCTTGAAAGTGACTAAATACAAACTGAGGGCAAAAGGTACATTGGTTGATAGAAGAAGTTATACAACTGATAAAGGGTCTAAACATGTCTCATTCGTTTTTGTCAGGTTTGATTATTTCAACATAAGCCCTCAAAAACATTAACTCTCAACTCAATCATTTTCTGGAAAGTATTGGGCAGGGCTGAAAAAATGCCTCTAAAAATTCCGGTAATACATCTGAATTTCACTATAAGATTGCAACAATTAAACTCCAAGTTTTCCCTCAGATCTTATGTATTTCTTTATTTAATGGGCATAATGGCATTGAAAAAAAAAAAATGAATTCCTTAATGAAAAGGGACCTTACTGAAATCACTTCTGGAACAACAAGGATGATGACATTACTGCAGCATTTCCTTACGTGAAACGCATGTTGTCATAGCTCACAGGCCATTGCTATTGTATATGTGCTAATCCCGGGCTAATCTATCTTTCAATTGCCGATCTAATATCTTACTACAAGCCAAAAAGCTACAATGCCTGAATCCCAGTTCAATTGTGTCGCAAAACATGCTAGATGCTCTGTAAATTCTGTCAGTGATGTGACCACCTTGCTTTTCTGTTCCAGAACTTGCCACAAACTGCACCTCCCCCCTGGAAACGCTTCTGTTTTTGTCTGCATGAACGTGTGTCGGCAGAGACTAGTAATCACTTTTGTACTGTTTTTATCCCCCGACTTGAAGCAGGAAGGGGGGATTATGCTATAGTCAAGGCCGTCGTCGGCGGCGTCGGCGGCGGCAATCCAAACAATCTTGTGAACGCGATAACATGAGGAACCATAAGGGTTCTGGTGATGTAACCTTGGTGGTGGGATATCGAATGCCACGCCCTTCATTGATTAGTTATGAGCGTGGCATATGCTAATTAGGTATCTAATTTGAGAAATTATTAATGAGTTAATTTGGGGTATTTTACCCAAAAAAGAGGACCATAAGGGTTATGGTGATGAACTGTGGGTGGGATCGGGCTGTCATGCCCTTCATCTGATTAGATTATGGGCGTGGCATATGATAAGGAGGGTACTTAATTTGCATAATTAAGAGTAATTGGGGGTATTTTTACCAAAAAAGATTGTGAAACAACTATTGAAGATCATATGGTGATGTAAACTGGGGGGGGGGACGGACTGCAATGCCCTTTATCTGATTAGATTAGGGCGTGGCTGGCATATTGCAATGAGGTACCTTAATTGCATAATTAATGATGTTAATTTGGGGTATTTTACCCAAAAAAGCTTGTGAACCAAACTATATGAAATCCATAAGTCCGATTTTTGATGAAACGTGAGGAGGGGTGGGGAATCATGTAATCTCGCGCTGATTAGGTTTAAGGTGGATTGTCCGGGTTTAAAGGGGTTGTCCGGGTTTAAGGGGGCGGGTCCGGGTTTAAGGGGGTTGTTGGGTTTAAGGTGGGTTGTCCGGGTTTAAGGGGGGTTGTCCAGCTTTAAGGGGGTTGTTGGGTTTAAGGGGATTGTTGGGTTTAAGGTGGGTTGTCCGGGTTTAAGGGGGGTTGTCCGGGTTTAAGGGGGGTTGTCTGGACTTTAAGGGGGATTGTTGGGTTTAAGGTGGGTTGTCCGGGTTTAAAGGGGTTGTCCGGGTTTAAGGGGGGTTGTCTGGGCTTTAGGGGGCTTGTTGTGGTTTAAGTGGTGGCACTAGTTTAAGGGGGGTTGTCCAGGTTTAAGGTGTCGTTGGGGTTTAAGGGGATTGTTGGGTTTAAGGGGGTTTTGGGGTTTAGGGTTTTGTGGCACATAATACGCGAATGCATGTCGCAGACGTGCACACATGCACGCGCATGCGAGTATGCGCGAATGTGCGTATGCATTGCGCGGACGTTTCACATGGGTTGTCCGGGTTTAAGGGGGTTGTTGGGTTTAAGGGGATTGTTGGGTTTAAGGTGGGTTGTCCGGGTTTAAAGGGGTTGTCCGGGTTTAAGGGGGGTTGTCTGAGCTTAAGGGGCTTGTTGGGTTTAAGGTGGGTTGTTCTAGCTTAGGGGGGTGTTTTGGTTTAAGGATTTGTTGGGTTTAAGGGGGGTTTTGGGTGTTTAAGGGGTTTGTGGCACATATATCTTTTTGTTATGCAAAGAGCCCATATTTGTTTACTCCATACACTTACCCTCTTCGGATGCCCCTTGTTTTCAACACTCTAGCCATAAACCCAGATATCTATCCCACAATAAATTGACCCACTCCCCTAACAGAATGAGTTTGTAACAAGGAGAAAAAAAATGGGATAAGGGCAGAATGGAGTAACTTTAGAAACATAACTTGTTAACAAATCAGAATCCAAGGGTAAATGACATTTGGGCAGCTATTATTTAAAAATTGGTAAACCGCTCCCGCCAGGGGGATTTAGCGGTTCGAGAACCGCGACGTGTATTTTACAGAATCCAAATTGTTTTCAACTTGTGGAATTGATTTCATGCCGGGCCCTTTTCCATTTGTATTTTTCAGCCATATGTCCCTTTTAAAGGACAAAAGTTTCCCAGGATGTCATTTCCAAATCTCCACCATTCCATCAGTGGGCAATCCTCAAGAAAGATTCAGGTGGCCACTCTTGGAGAGAGAGAGAGGAGAGAGGGAGAGAGAGGAGAGGGAGCTATAGCGAGAGGGCTAGAGGAGGGACTATAGGAAAGAGAGGGGAAACTTCAAAACAGCAGTCCAATTGGCAGTTTCAATTATAACTAAAATAACACTTAAAGCGGAATGTTTATGAGCGTGGAACTAATTCACAGGTCAGTCTGATATCACAAGTGATGTACTTCATTTACTATAAATGAAAAATATGGTTAAATTTTTTCTATGAATTAACTGTTTTTATTAATTACATAAATAAAAAAAGACTTAACAAAATAAAAAAAGTGCAATTTTTAAAAACCAGGGAAAGGGGGTGGTGTTGAGCGTGGCGGAGAACGATTCCAAACTTTGGCAATGTTTCTAACAAACCTTAAAACACGTTGCAATCTCCTTCTTTTACTCAAAAGCAAATAATAAAACAAAACAAAAACCAATATTAAAAAAAAACATGTTCTTAAACCCGATTTTGACAACATTCCACAAGTAACAGCCGTGCCAATGGTACTAAATTTCATTACTGGCAAACAAGATATTTCAATCTTAAAATGTTTTTTTAACATGAAATCCTGTGGAGTTTGGTGAAGAGGGCGCTATGGCGCAATTTGTGACCTTTGGTATGCATATATGTCAAGATTTCCCCATGGATTTTTTAAAATTTTTACAAGGCGATAGCTTTCACCTGCCCATAGTTACCACCAGTTGTCAGAATTGTCGCTTGTACTAAAATTAAAAAGAAAGATAATACTAAACATAATCAAACAGCTGTGTGAAAGGAAATGAATGTATTATTTGAATTATCTTTTTCCATTTTAATTTTCCCTCCCCCCCCCCCGGCAACCTTTCTTCTTTCGACCAGAGTCAGGAAGACTGTCAGAAATACAAGGAGGTAGTACATGGAAATCATGTTTGATTTGAATTTAAGAGCATTGTATGAACACACACACACGGTTCACAACTAATGGGGATTTGTAGGTAAAAGTTGAAGGAAAGGTTTAAATTAACCTGGATGTGGATAAGAGAGACTGCAGTATTATAGATAAGAATAATAATTCCTAAGAATTTTAGAGGTTGACAACTGCATGCTGGCTTAGGAACTAGGTGTATCATAGAAGGTGCCACATGAGATTGATTCTCAATCTGTTGTCCTTCTGTTTTCGAGTGGAAGCTCACAGCGAAACATGGCTATCTTTGGTTTCTTGATTGGAGCATTTGCTATCCTTCAATGCCTCCTTTTTTAAGTTTTCGCCCCCTTAGCATTGGACAGTGTTATAAGTGCATTGACAAGATATCGTCTTCTCACGATTTCCTCTTAGGGTGTATGGAGCGTTCCAACAATATTGGCCGAGATTTTAGTTTCGGCCAAAGTGACTTCAGAAATCTGAATTATGAAGGTGGGTTATAAGTATCTACAAAAAGATGTTAGCTATGTAAAAAAGGCACCAAATTCTTTAAACGGAGAGTAACAGCCACATAAAGTTAGTAAATGTAAAGATAGCACCAAGGATATGCAAGTGTATCTGTCCCATTGGCAAACCTTTCCCATTTCTTCTCTTCCTGGTTGAGAACAGGGGGTCAGGTTAGCGCAGTGGGTCAGGGTAGCACAGTGGGTCTTCTCTCGCTTCACACCACTGTTGACCCAGGTTCGACCCTCAGTCAGGCCTGCAATTTCATGTGCGTTTGGTTTCCATTCCATACTCGGCCTTACATTTTTTTCTCCAGGTACTCCAGTTTTCTCCTGTTTCTAAGACTGGGCTTTCATCTCTAACATGTGTATTAAGTACTAGATACTAGTGCCCCTCCTCCCCCTTGTTGTGAACATTGGGTATATGTCATTATTCAAAAGGTACCATATGCCATTAGACCATATACGGTTGATTTAAATAAAATTGACTTTTTTGGTCTTGTTTTTGATTATAGTTGATTTTTGCTTCAGTGATTCATGGTCGGGTATATATCTTTGTATTGAGTTATAGTCATTTATGGTTCTGAGTACGTAGCTGTAATGGTAGCAGTCTTTCTGTGGGGTGATATACCATAGTAGGAAAGATAGTATTAAAGACCAGATGAAGAGGGCGAGGTGGCCGAGCGGTCTAAGGCGCTGAACCGTCGGCAGAGTATAAGATAGACCGAGCGGCCCTGGTTCGAGCCCCGCGAGAGTCGGGTTCTTGGTCATACTCAAATAGTTCCTATATAGTCGGAAATTGCATAATCGCGCAGCAGTGTGATTGTGGAATTTCTCCTCGCTCCTACCCATTGCGTAAAATGTGCAGGTGTATGCAATGGGTGTCCGGTGCCTCATGGTTCGGAGAGTCACGTAAGCTGTTGGTCCCGTGTATCAGGGGAGTAATTCCTGAACACGTAAAAAGTTGCAGACCTTATCGAAAAGAGTATAGGGGACCATCCCGGGTCTGTTACCTGCACACATTACTCTAGGTAAGGGCCCCTTCCAACCCGCACTAGGCGCGTGGAAGGGTAGGCCGAAATCCAGCATGGAAACATGTTGAGGCTTTCGTCCAACAGTGGACAGACAAAAAGGCTGATGATGAAGAACCCATTCTGTTTGCCCAACATGTAGACAAACTGTTTTGAACTTCAGGAGACACAAAAATCTCATATACCATCAAAGTGGTGCTGACATGTTCAGGTCGTCCAAGGGAACACATCTACTTTGCACTGGAAGAAATTGGATCAAGTTTACCAATGGGGAGATGCACTTGAGTATCCTTGATGCTCTTTACATTTAATGAATTTATGTGGCTGTTGCACTATTTTAGAACTTGGGGGCTTTTTTACGTAGCAAGTGTCTTTTTGGTAGATTTCCTTTCTTTTTGTGAATATTGAATAATGCAAGTTGCAGTTGGCCTATTTCCAAGGCAATCCTGAATTGCCACAACCAATTTATACAATTTGGTTGTGTGTGCCTGATTATTGTATACATTTGTTGTATGATCACCATCAATCTAGAATGCAATGTGCTGTTTAGCTGTTCTATAAATAAAGCAAAGTGTTTTGTAAAGTTTGCTGTTTGTGCTCGGTGGTGGCGGCGGCGACGGCTCCTGGTCTCAAAGTGTTATGTTTCTTCAATTTCCAGAAAAGGTTTATTTAAAATTGGCATGGAAAATATATTTGTCCCTTCAGACAGTAGCACATTGTTGTTTTACATTTTAAAATAATAGAATAAGTTACTGCCGTACATTTAGTAAAACTTTACCAAAACCAAAATAACTAGATCTTTTGAAAATGACCTATACAGAAAACTGCAATTTTAGCCAAATATAAAATCTATAACTAAAAGGAAATATCTTTTTGTTACTCTGTCGGGTTTTATTCTGTTTTTTACGTGGGATCCCTCATTTATTGATGAGGTCAAAGGTCACATACCAAAGTCAAAGGTCATGGTGAGGTCAAGTTGTAAGATAGGCTGAAAATGTAAAATTGACCTCAATTGAAAAGTTCAATTGGAACCAAACTTGGTTTAAGGATTACATGCAAACCCTCAAATGTCATATGTCAAGGTCAAAGGTCATATGAAGCCAATCATTCACAAGCCGCGATGACAGGCGACACAAGTGGTCCGGGGACTGTGATATTTTTATTAGTCTTTCATGTTTTCTTCTGTTTTTCTATTTGCTTTGTATTTGTCACTTGCTGTTATGCGACCTTCTTTAAGAGTGACCTGCAACCTGTTTTTCCAATAATGTTTAATTGAATTTGATGTGGCAATGTGTGCTTTGGATGCCCAGTCACTTTACACTGCCAATCAACGAAGAATTGCCCATCAAAACAAACTAGTAGTGGTCGCATCGAATGAATTGATTGTGTCAGGCTCACCTTACCAACGATTTCTCGTCCGATAAGCCACTCATGCGCATGTTAGAAATCTCGATGGTATTCAGATGGGAACTGCATCAATATTGATCGTTCAATGTTCTGTAATTGGACAAGAGTGCCGTCAGCTTATCTGCCAGTCGAGCCATCACTGCAAAGTCATATCACCACGGCGCAAGCTAGACACCTTGTTTTTCTCTGCCCGATGTAACAGCAAAGATATTATCATCGTGCACATCAATTTCCTTCTGCTTCAGGCGTAAGACCTTTAACTCTGACACCATTAGCTGTTCTTTGTGCAGTTAACATCAAGACCGATTTTAGATTGTTTATTTGAAAACTGATTTTTAAACCCTCAAGCATGACTTGTTTTCCATCTGATTGGCTTTCTTCTTCTTCTTAGCGTATCCACAAGTCATTGGTAATGTCTTGTGGTGGTGTAAGGATTTATTCAACTGAGTCTGTTGATCCGGGGCCGCGTGTATCCATGATACGGACGCTCCTAACATGGCCCGCTATTTGAGGCTGGGCGGATTGGGAACAGTCAGGGGTTTTCACCCTACTCTTATTCGACACTGACTGCGATGTACACCCTACTCTTATTCGACACTGACTGCGATGTACATGTACAGTTGTGACTCTCTGTACACGACGGCTAATTGCATCATATTCAGCGCAGTAGCCAGATGAAATGCAGCTTTTAACGCTTTTAGGTCCAAACTATACCAGAGCATTTTCCTTTTCATTCCCAAAATATAGTCAATGTTTTCAAATTGAAAATCTGAGTCTTAAAGTTAATTGAACACACAATAGTTCAAACACTATTTTGGGTTGGGATCTAAACTTGATACTTATAGCCCAACCTTTTTAAAGATGTTTCTTTATGTATTTGGCTGGCTTTTCTATCTTGCAAAGTGCTTCATGGTCATTTTTTAATAGTAAAACACTGTAAAATACATTTTCTTCAAATTGGTCCTATAAAACATAATTTTGACTCTTTAGTCAAAACGATGTCTCATCGGACTAATTTGTACAAGATTGATTTATTGATTATAGTGAAGGTAAAGCTGTGAAAGTGCTCAAGCTCACAATCCAATAGAGTGAGCCCATCTTTTTCCTTGCTGGAATGTGCTTGTGTCCCTTTTAACATTAATCCTAGCACAGCTAAATCTCACTGTGTTAATTGAGAAAAATGCACTAAGTCCAGAAAGTGGCGATGACGTCATCAAAACCAAGACTCATATGGGCACGAAATCGCTGGCGACACCGCCGTAGCATGCTATCCCGGGTCATGGGGCTGGGGCCCGAAGGGCCCTGTTGCGACTTTTCTTGTTCCCCTCTTCCCTCACTCCTTCAGTTCCTCCAAACTCTTCTAGATCTGTAACTTTGGTACTCAATTCATGCATGAACATCTGTCATGGGTTCAAAATTCCAACATCTATTCCAGTAAGCAAAAGATACTTTCTACCATTATTATTAGAAGTGCTCTCTCTTGAATTACCACATCCAAGTGTCTCGGGGAAGCTCCGGTGGAAGCGGGTTGCTATCTGGGTGTCAATTGCTTAGTATTTCCCCATTAGCTTATTGCTGTTTGCCCTTGATTAGCCATGACATCATAAAGCAGTAATAAAATCACAGTGAAAATAGTCTCTACAAGACCAAAGGTATCAGCTTACTTTGCCACCATGTCCCATGCACATTGTTTGTGTGCCGACACACAAAAACCTGAAATCGTATCCTAGAGCCAAGATTACTAGCCTCATCATTTTTCTCTCAAGGGTTTTGAACAGAATTTTGCAGGTAAAAGAAATCCTTAACTGTAGCCTGGTTTATGGTGTTCATTCTATTATTTGTTCCTTGTTATGTTGTTCAGTGAGGAGATGATAGTTTTTGAAAAGGCATGTGGAACTTGGGGAATTACGTCAATCTGCCCGACAGAAGTAGGTCTGGCTGTATGTAATAAGAGGTGGTGTAGTGTTCTTCCCAAAAAGCATTTCTTCCAATACAATTTTAGCACTGGTTGTCATATGAATTAATAGAGACAACAAGTACTTAAATTGCAAGATTGGGTGAGTTATGTTCATTTATGTATATACTTTTTGTCACTATAAACTCATGTGACAACCAGTGCAAAAACTGTTTCGTAAGAATTGCATTGTGGGTAGAACACTATACTTCGCCTTGGCTGTGACGTTGCTTGCAGAAGTCGTAATAGTAGACATGAACTCATACAAGCAAAAGTCAAGGGTGTACAAGAAGGGAACCAGCTTTCCTCATGCATTGTAGCCATCAAAAAAAGAACATGTAAAATTACAGTTGCTGTCCTGCTTTTTATCCCCCTGGCTTGTTATTATCCCCCTGGCTTGAAAAGCAGAGGAGAATTTTGCGATAGTGAGCATGTTAATATGTTTTTCACGTCTCCTTGGAAAAGTTTAAGTCCGATTTAAACCATTATCATGTTTTGAGGAGTCCAAGTGTGGAAACATATCGGATCCAAAACATGATAATGATAAAATAGGATGATTTACGTCCAATATTAATTGGTCTCGCTATGAGTTTTAAAATATTGGGCTCGACTGCGTCTCATCCAATATTTGTGAAACTCATAGCTCGACCAATTAATTTGTGCATAATCGATCCAATTTGATATCAAACTTGGGGTTTAAGTGCAGAAGGGGGTCGTGTGTGTGTGTGTGTGTGTGTGTGTGTGTGTGTGTGTGTGCATGACATGCATGCATGTGTATCACTCACTCATTCGCATTTTAACTCTAAAAATAATTGCCCACTGTAATTCCACATAATTGTCCCCATTATCATGGCACTTGGATGAAACGGTTCTTGGGTTGTGCCCCACGAGTAAGGTCATGGCCAAAAAATGGTGACCGCATATGACCTTCAGCTCCATTCACAAACCAAGATGGCAGACGACACATGCATTTGGTGAACGGTGTATTTTTTGTTGTACATTGAGATTGCTTTGGTAACGTGTGATAAAATTTTAACCCTAAACACGTAGTTGCCTGTTTCAACACTCATGCACACATTTTCATGTAATGGTACTTGGGTAGTGTCCCCCAGTTGCCATCTCACAAGTGGGTTCAAAGGTCATCTAGATGCATGGCCCAAAATGGTCACAATTATCAAATTGCTTGTTTTCACACATATATGTCCATTGGTTGACAACTGGATACATTGATTCTTGTATAGTGTCTCATGTGTTGGTGACCTTTTGTGACCATTCACAATCTGCAATGGCAGACTACATGTGTATGCCATGAACATTGTATTTTTTAAGGGTACACATTTTGCAACAGCAGACGACACATGCATTCCGTGGACACTGTATTTTTAAGGGTACACACCACTATTCAGGCAATACAGTCTTTATCGGGGCAGGGGTTATCACAACTGTGGTACAGCTTCAGTAATTGTGAGATACTCTTAGTATCTACGTGATTTGTTGGGCCAAATTTTGCTTTTACAGGTGGTAGTAGTGTATGTGTTTATGACAATTTGATAAGAAAACACAGATATTTGAGTTGAATTTGCATTTTGAATGGCGCATAAACACACAAGGTGGATGCAAGGCTAACAGTCGGAAGTGAAATTACAACAACAGAAACAACATTGATAACACACATGTTAGGATAAGTCACCTCAGAGGCGCCAAGTCTGGAATTACATGTACAAGTACCTTAGAGTATTTCTGGAATTACCTTCTGGAATTACCTTGGAAATTACCTTGTGATGTTTTATCCTATACCTTAAAACATCTAAATCAGAAGAGCTAGAAAGGATATGTGCCAATTAAAGATATCGAAAGGACACAAACGAGATAATTCTGATCAGGCAAGCTTACAAAGTGGACAATCTATCATGCTGCAGTGCCAAGGGGACACAGGTAATTTGTGTTCTCAGAATTAAAACTCCCTCTTGCACCAACTACTGTGGCCACATTCATACATGTAATCAAAGTTTGTGTCAAGATAAGAAACATGGTGAGCAGTGTTCCATTGTGATGTTGCTCAGGGAAACTTGATGCCAATATTTTATAGTCCGATTCCTGATCAATTCGCTGATGCAGTGCACGTTAGTATCCGCTGGTTACTGTTTGAAGCCTTGGCTCATACACCTGTTTTGAATTTTGATATACCACAGGATTTGTGTTGTGATCAATGTGATCAGTGGCTCCTACCAAGTTAGCGTGAGCCAATTGACCTGGCAACAGTCTTATTCTGACGTCAGCAAATTATATGTTGTGATCATTGGTGGAATGCCTATTCTAGGTTTATGTTGCCCCATGTAATCTCTATGAATAACATATCAGGCAATGGCTATTTTCAAAGCTCTTGGGGCAGCACCAGGTCTCAGTAGGCACATAGTAAATCCAGTGTAATAGAGTCTGAGGATACTCTGATCTTTATGGGACTTTATGGGACCAAATTATCAGCTTTCAAAAGAGAAATATTGTCACTTAATATTTGGAGAGTATTGTCTTCTTTGTCATTGACCTTCTGTGCTGTCTTTTGTTTGTCAATGCAACTTGATCAAAAGACCAGTTTATGACCTCTTTTAATTATTGTATTTAAAGGCCCAGTTGCTTTTCCTAACCTTAAAAAAGTACATTTAATCCCTGGTAAAATAACAGTTTAATCCCCCCAGGCCCAAAAGCGTATTTATCCCCCTGGCCCAAAAGGTCATGGTGATTTTCTTTGCATGTGTGTTCCGTTTTGGTTAGGTTGACTGGTTTTTGTATCTCCTGCCCAAACACTTGGGCCAAGTGCGTATGTGATGTACTCCAATTGTGGTGAGAGTTCATGTATGTTGAGGAGCATTCTTTGAAAATCTATCGATTAGTTATCCTGCCACAAATCAAATGCAACGATCATCAAATTTGATTAGTATAATCACTGACCCAAAGCCCATACGAGGTGTGCACGGATTGGGGTCAAAGGTTATGTGGGTGGATTAAATGGCATTTTGTCATTTTGGTTAGGTTGATTTTTGCAGCCAAACTTGATCAGAAGAACCACTCTGTACTCGGTCACTGTGGTGAGAAGTCATGTGGTGTGAATCACAATTGGGGTTGAAGGGCATGTGGGCCAATTAAATGGCATTCTTTGATGTGAATGAGCTAATTTGTCAAAAGGTCATTTTAGGGTCATGCAATGTCAATCAATGTCAAATCAGTAAACATGGTGGGAGTGGTCAACATTCAGTGCCACAAATTGGTGAAGGTCATTTCAAGGTCATGTGGGGTCATCCAAGATCAAATCACTACACATGGTTGTATGGTCATGAAACCTGGTGGTGTAATGAACATTTGCTACCAAATTTTTTAAAGTAATTTTCAGGTCATCTGGGGTCATCCAAGGTAAAAATCAAACTCCAATCATTCAAAATGCTTGGATGGTAATGAATCTTTGTGGGTGTGATCATCATTTTATGCTGAAAATTTTAAAGGTCGTTTCAAAGTCATGTGAGATATCCAATGTCGACTTCAAATGGTTGTATGGTCATGAAACTTGGTAGGTGTACAGTAGTCAACATTTGATACCAAACCCTTCAATTTCATATACTTAAAAGCCCGCTTAAAAGCCAGGGGGATTTGAAAGTTTTAACTTGCGGTATTTTTGTTTTAATTATAGTAACGTTTTATGAGAGCAGCGTAAGAAAACGGGTTTGTCAACAGGCTAAAGAATTGTCGCCGTCTGTGCAAGGGCAGTAATTTAATTTTGCCGTTCGATATTGTATTTCAATAGGTGCATTCAAAGCACCAATCGGTTCGCTCAGGTATTGTATTGGGTTGCTAATGACGCATTGATTATCTTGGCAGCGTTCTGGCTCAGTGCTTGGTGTTTTTTCACACTTGCATCTGTTTTCATCACATGCGGACGTGTGGTTTTTTTTTTTTTTTTTTTTACTTCAAATGGTTGTATGGTCATGAAACTTGGTAGGTGTACAGTAGTCAACATTTGATACCAAACCCTTCAATTTCATATACTTAAAAGCCCGCTTAAAAGCCAGGGGGATTTGAAAGTTTTAACTTGCGGTATTTTTGTTTTAATTATAGTCAATAATGCACAATCTGGATGTGCAAAACTGTTCAATCGTGCAGAGTAGAACTTTATGAATCTCTGAAGATTTTTTTTTTCTTGTTCAACACACACGCACCACTATCAAGTGATGTTTTACAATTGTAATACACACTTGAGGTACATGTTGTGACACACTAGTCTCTAACTTTTGAAGTAATTGGGTTATTGTTTATTGTGAATTTGTCAAATCCCTTCCAGACCAGTGTTCAGATTGATTAGTTTTCCATTCATTACATATATTGTTAACAAGAAAGTACATTGAAGTCTGAAGATCTCAGAAGGTCTTGCAGTGTAGCCTAGTAATCCTAGAAGATGCGGAAGGTGTGACGCAGATAAAATGTGGCTGTCAAAAGGCACATGGGCATATTTAATGCTACCCTGGATGGTTGAAGTTGGACTGTAATGTTGACAATGTAAATAGTAATTTTGTTTTCTTTAGTTGAAAACTCAGATTGGACTGGATGGCACATTAATTTCATTCACACATACCTATATACAGTCGAAGATATCTGTAAAAATAGGAAATATCCGTTCAATGTTTGATTTTGAGTATAGAATGTGTTTTGTGTCTTGGGAGTAAACTTTGCATTTAACTTCAATTGTATGTGGTCAATACTCTGTATGGAAGGATACTTTTTGGCAGAATGGTTTTGTGATTTTCTCAGTCTAACAGCACTTGTTTGCAATGAAGGAAGAGAAAGGGGTTTTTCATAGGTTGGTTTTGATGAAACAAATTCTAACATGAGGACTTAGCTACTCTAAATCACATTTTATTTTGTGTGGATCATCTCATCTAAACATTTTTTAAATTTATTCTATACTGTGAGGTCACACTGAAATTCCATTTGAATCATCTTGTTGAATCACATTCATCAGCTATGTTCATAGAATGAGATGCAGAGATCATACAAAAAGCCCTTTAACACTGGAAAATCAGTACAGATAGTCGAACTTCATAATTTAATGAGAAAATGAGTGATCAAGAAATCTTAAACAACTGATAAGATGATTGATAAAGAACATCAAGAGCATCCTGCAACAATACCAAAATTGGCATTGTAACATCTTGCTTAAACTTCCAGTTTGTGGTTCAGATCCAGAGCGAAATTTTAGTGGCGAAATTACTACACGGCAAGTAATTGCTAAATATCTGAAGAAATCAACTTAAAGCGATCACTTAAATTTTGATGTATATGACTTAGTGCGTGTAATTAAGGTAGAGTTACAACTGTGAATATTGGAAGTCTTGCTTCTTATGTGATACATCATACTCATGAATTTAAAGAAATCCTAAAGTCAATAATCCAATAATCCTATAGATGATTAGTAGTAAAGGACCAGCCTGTAGGTCCCATGACCAAACTCTGGGAACCAAGAATTTGAAAGTATTTTGGGGGTCCCTGGTAGATTTTGAATATTTTTGACTTGGGCTTTCCACTTTAATGTTCCAGTATTTTGGGGAAAGCCCCACCCCCCCAAAAATGTTAATACGGTGACCAAATTGAGAACTGTCGCAATTGAATCATAACTTTTTAGTGCAGTAATGGATCAAGTTGATACTTAGTATGCTTATACATTGAGACAAGGGGTCTTATGTGAGGTAACAGATGGCGAGGTCAAAGGTCATTGAGGGGTCACTCATGTTCATATTACTCTAGTATTCACCTTTTGGTTGACAATTCAACTTGCTGTAGCTTTTTAGTGTAGTGATGAATCAAGTTTATTCTTGGTATGCTTATACATTGAGACAAGGGTCTTATGTGGGATAACAGATGAGGAGGTCAAAGGTCATTCAGGGATCACTTAGGGTCATTATATTGCTCTCTTATTCTTTGACCATATAATCGGATTACCTATTTAAATCCGGTTTTGTCGCCATGAATGGTGGTGGCCTTACCGGACATTCTCCACTCAATCATGTTCTTTCCGTCTCCACTTGCTTCTCGAACCACCCACCCCAAACTCAAGGGCCCTTATAACATGCTCATCATCCCTCCTCAGCACATGCCCATACCAACGTACACCATTCGCCTTCACCAACCGGTTCACCGCTTCTTCCAAACCCAATAGCATCAAGTCCTAAGTCATCCTATCCATCAACTTCACATCATTCTCTCTGTCCTCATAATCCTCATCTCGTTTTCGCTCAGACACCACGTCTCACTCCTATACAGCATCACCAATCTCACACAATTCCTAGACACCATTTCATCTTCAAAGGAAATCTTTTCTCTTGTAACGAGACTCCACAGTCCTTAAACTTCACCCACACAAACCGTACTGTAGCTGTCACAGCCGCCTCGCATCCACCATTTACATTTACTCTGTCCCTTAGGTACGAGGATGCCTTCACCGATTTCGTCTCATCACACAGCATTTCCTCCTATTCCACCATCATCCTGCTCTCTTCTCGCATCTTCTGCACATTAAATCTCTTGCCAAGCTTGGGGTCACTCTCTTCATCTTTGTGCATATCTCCCACAGATCCATTCCCCACATTTCTCACACCTCTCACACCACACTGAATTTGCTCTTACCCTCTTTCCGCACATACCATATGGGTCTACCGTACTCGCTGACACTTCTTCCTCCACACCGTTCACATCACTTTTGTCTTCCCAAGATATACCTTCAGATCCTTACTCTCACCTTCACCCCAAACTCCTCAAACCCCACTCTAACTCTTGTCTTTGCTCCTTCATACAAACTCATCACCGCTCTAACAATTGTCTCTGGTATGCCTTGCTTCCTCATTGCCCACTCGGTCAGTAGAACCTGGCCCAACATTCATATGGGAACATACAAAGATGACCTCTATAGTCCCATGTGACCTCTGGTCATGCCTGGAAAACGAGGGAAACTTGATAACTGTTCCCGGGAAGTTATGCAATTTGGAGGGAATTTTTTACAAGAATTGAAGGGAAGTTGTGCAATCTTAGAGTACTATTTAGTGTTCCTTGGAAACTTTCATTTTTTTTCCAGCCCGGTCTCTGGCCCTATAAGCAAACTGTGATGGCATACAACTTATGTTTTCCCCGGAATGCTATATTTGTTTCCATTCTTGGCCTAAAGTGCTTTTCAGAAATATGTATGCGGTTACATCAAATACACTTCATAGCTCACACAAGTGGTGAGAAACTGTGTGATGCTGTAATCTTAATGGACCACATTACAATTCATGTTAACTGTGGATGTTTCACTTCATACTTGTTTAAATTCCTGCAGTAATCAAAGTATAAATTGGACTGATATGAAAAAGTTGTTATGCTATTGGCCATGTTCTGCATGATATAGAAAAAGCTGTTCTTATAATTAATAATAACACTAATAGTGATAAGATGTGTGTCATTTTGAAATGTAGTTTGAATGGGGTGACAGCAGATCAAAGCTCTATTCATTTTTTTAAATTAGTCACATGAAAGGGATATCCAGAATGTAAAAACATTAGCGTACAAACACAAGTAACATCGGGTGATTTCAGGGGGAAAAAATGAGCCGGTATGACCAAAATGGAAAAGTATACTTCTTTCCTAATTCTTTTTAATTTATCAAGAAGCAAAACATTACGAACACCTGAACAATGAATTGATAGCATGCTAAATGGAATTAATGTACAAGCAGAACTTAAATTACGCAGCATGTAATGGCCCTTGGAATGTTACGATCAGGAAAGTATGTTGGTACAGTAACCAATTATTTTCAGGGTTAACATATCTGTAATGGTCACATGAGCTTCGCTGAAATCCATTAAAGTATAATTTGAACAGGATTAAATCAATAAAGACTTAAAGTAACAGTAGGATATTTTTTTAGGACATGAATTTTGCTCAAATTGCACTTGATCGGTTGCAAACCACCTACCAAGAATGTTTCGAAGGTTTACTGGACAAACAAGTTCAAAAGAAAACTGCAAACTTTGTTTGAACTTGCCTTCTATTGTAATCATCCAAATAGAAAACCATGCTTTGATTTTGTGTCGTGCGCGACAGAAAATACTAAGTCATGATATTACATAAAGATGGCGTATTCAGCTTATTCACTTCAGGTGTGTTTTAATACATTTTTAGCATTCCAAATATTAAAAAAACGGGTTCGATAAAAATTGGGAGCGTTCTTTCTGGAAATGTCCTCATGTCTCTTTAACAATTTACATCAACAAATTTTACCACACACATACACATGACTGTGCTCATTTCACAGTCCCAATTCTAAACCAAAACAAACATAAATCCCTATGCTTAATTGAATCAATGATAAACAAGAATATAGACAACAGATTTAATATCAGTCAGGCTGAAAATGAAAATAAATGCCATAAAAAGCTGCAAGACAAGAATACCATATTTTGACTAAGAATTGTTACTGGCAGTTGTTTGTAATAAGTAAAAGATGTAACCTTATGTATGAAAAGCAATAAGAATATCATTACATAGATGAAAGGGATGCAACAAAAAACAGATTTGATGATTTAAAGGACCTGTATTTATGAAGTATTTTTCAAACAAAATGGAAGTCTCTGAAGATCAAAATAAATCCTCAATTTAAACTCTGCTAACCTTTCAAAGTAACCCACGGCAGATGTCACATAAGAACTTGCGTAATCTTCCCTTGATATTTTCTAGTCTGTTGAGATAGCATCTCTGATACCATTGTTAAATAGCAGCACAGTAAGCCAGATAAAGATATAAGCCTTGCAGATATTTAAAAGGAAATTGTTTTGCACATTACAAGTAAACCTATACTAGATTTTGTCACTGTTTAGACTTTTGGGTTAGTGCCAAAGGTCAATGGACCTCAACCATTATTTCAAATAGGTACAATAACATTGACTCGTACCCAACCATATATACTAGGTTCCTTCAATGTTTAGACTTTTGGGCAAGTGCCAAAGGTCAATGGACCTCAACCATTATTTCAAATAGGTACAATAACATTGACTCGTACCCAACCATTTATACTAGGTTCCTTCATTGTTTAGACTTTTGGGCAAGTGCCAAAGGTCAATGGACCTCAACCATTATTTCAAATAGGTACATAACATTGACTCGTAACCCACCATATATACTGGTTCCTTCAATGTTTAGACTTTTGGCAAGTGCCAAAGGTCAATGGACTCAGCCATTATTTGAAATAGGTACAATAACTTGACTCGTACCCAACCATACTTCCAAATAGTAACAACAACAAAACTTGCACTGGCATATCAGTGTTGCCAAAACCAGCGATTTGTGCCCTACTTTGATGGCTTTACTGTGATGCCCAAGATTTTCTGATATTTTGGCGAAATCTAATAAAGGTTTCTGGTGTTGCTCATAAATTTTAGCAATTATGACAACTATTTTTCCAACCATATGCTGTGACCTTGGGGCAAATCCTTTAGATAACCCGGGGCAAATATTAGCCCCTCCTGTTGTTCTTCAATACCTTCATCATAATGGGAGCTAATCCATGACAGCAGTGGACTCTTAGTATAAAATAATTTGGCAAGAACTGCAAAGTATGCCATTGACTTGGGAAGCAAATGAAAAAGATTGGATCTGAAACTACTCTAGGCGTTTGAAGTCCCCAACCATAGTAAGAATTTCGCCACTCAAATAATAAAGAAATTACAAATTGAACCGCATACAAAAAAATATAATTTCGAAGCATGATCAGTGGTCTTTTTAATTATAATTAAACTCCACTCATAACATTTGCTGATAGCTTGGCAACCTTCTTTGATACAACAAATCACATACATTCAAATCTCACACATTCAAATCTCATAAACTTCATTACTTGTATTGAGGTTCGATCATTGACCATTGGCCACTACTCTATCAAATATTCTTATATTCCTCCCACTAAGAGCTCAGCCCAGAAGGTTTTTGTTATACCGCATGAGAACCATTATCCTGAACACCGGAAAATTCAGAGAAATATAACTTTTGCAATATGAAAATCTGCCGGTGACCCGTTGTTGCGTGTAGCCACAGGAGAGGGTAAAGCTACTATGGGGGTCAATGTTTGAAATGCTCTAATCTAATGTAATAAAGCTCAAATTTTTCCTTAGGTAAACAGGAGTAAAAAAGTCAACTGGATCACATGTGTGTGGTGCTTCCTTTCCAAGATATTGGGGAAAATAGGCTAAAGGTCATTTGTTTATTCAAGAAAGGTACCCGTTGCAATCCCAAGATTTATTTGTAAAATATTTTTTTCAAATGTTTAATGATAACTGTAATCCAAATATGAAATGCTTTTGCACTTTAGCAGCTCCTTGTTGTTATAATGGATGGGTAAAAAATTCCCTTGAGGACGCTATGGGAACGGGGACATTATACCCCTTCCTATGAAAGGGATCAACCACTATGCAAAAGACAAAGTATATTGTTAATCCGTATCATTAATACGTGATTGTTATACACTAGTTTGTTATTCCTAATCCAAATCTTGGTCATTACAATTGTTGACCTTTTCTTGAATAAGACAAATACCTTTACCTATTTTTTACCCAAATATCTTGGAAAGGAGCACCACACACAGGTGACCCAAGTACTTTTTTACGCCTGGTAACCTAAGGAATAATTGAGCTATTTTCATTAGATTTGAGCAGTTTCAAACATTGACCCCCATAGTAACTTTAACCCCTCTCCTGGGCTAACCGCAATCAACTGGGTCTCCGGCATACTTTCATATTTGCAAAAGTTATATTTTTCTCTGATTTTCCCATATTTCATATATTGGTATCTCGTTTCGTCTAAAACCAAAACCTTCTGGGCTGACGGTCTACACCGCTAGATTCTTATTCTTACAGTGTTTCTGATGAGGACATTCAATACTCAACTGTCGGGGGGCGTTTTCCGGTTCTGCCGGTTCCAGGCGGTTCAAATAATTCATTGATCATTGACTTGGCTGAATTACTTAATCGGAGTAAAGGATTCAGAAGATTGAGCGTATTAAATGAACCGCCTGGAACCGGACACAGAACCGGAAAACGCCCGCCGGTAAGTATTGATTGATCCCTTACTATTACATGGTCTATTTCATTTAATTACCATAACCTAGTGAGACTACCTGCTGAATTGTCACAATGGAACTTGCGTGATTTTTTAAGCCAATGAGCAAACATGGTAAGAATGTGGTAGGCTGAAGAGGGCTAAAACTTAAATATTGGAAGCTACCTTTCTTCTGGTTATTGAAATGAATACATGGCATCATTAGCCATTCAGAAATGCCAAGATCTTTTTCAGGTTATCTTAAATTATACAGTGTCATTGATTGGCTAAATAACAAGTTAGCATTCATTTTAGCCCACAGCCATAGTTCTTATAGGGATATGCCACGACCAAAGTTTGTAATGCAATCATCATGCCTAGTCCGTTTGTTACTACGTAACGTTTCAAATTGTTGAATTTCCCAAGTATCTTCTGTACAACTTTCATTTTCTATAATAACAAGTCACAATGTTTATAAAAATGAAAATGGAATTCCCAAGGGAAGTCAACAAAGAGATGACATTATGGGAACTAAGAGGACTGAAGTACAAGGAGCATTTTTTGCTCGCCTCACCGTGACCAGGTTATTGAGGGTAATAATGCTTTAAGACTAGATGCTCTAAATAAATACATCTGCATGGAAAGGTGGTAATGGTCCAATTTGGCGATGTAAAAAGCCCTTTCGCATCTTAGAAAAGGTAATGTAGTTTTTGAAATCAGTGTACCTTTACACCTTCAGATTTTAGAAAGGTTCAGTAGCATGTGAACTACAATTTTTGGGAGAGTAGTAGGCTAATTTGAAGAAAAATAACATAAAAGTCAGAGGAGGCCTCCTGTGGTAGTTCTGATGGCAGATTTGTTTGTCTAATGTCTGCTCGATCTCTGGGCAGTGTTGCCTGATTTGTGCAGACCTCTTGTGGATTTTGTTTACTTAGGTTGAATGTAGGGCGGGAACATGTGTTACTGTTTGGGATAAGTGACAGATGGTGAAGCATCGGGTGTCAATTGACACAACAAATCACATCACTGTCAGGTTGAAAAACACTGCGCAATCAGGTGTCAATGAAAACAATCCGCTTCTTGGCAACCATCCCCCTTGGGGTGGGGTGTGGGTTGCACGCTGATGTCCGTATCTTTTGTGCGTGTCTGTGTCTGTCAGTGTGTAAGGAAATCATAGGTGTCAAAGCAATCATCAAATCATTTCGCTTTAATTAGGAGCTGCGCTACGACGGCTGCTCCCTAACAGCACTAAGATTGTAACATTTCCCAAACAGCACCTCCCAATTTCACTCCTGGGCAGAAAGAGGCGCAAGCGAGGTACAGGTGCCTTGCCCAAGTGCACACACTTTGCCTCAGTAGGACTTCGAACTCCACAACCTCTGATTATAGGCCCGGGCGTTTTATAATATCCCCTGACTACACGTGCCACAATTCCCAATTTTACCCACCAATTTTTGTTATTATAGTTTTATATCAGCCTTAGTGACGTATGAATTTCCCCTCCTTTTTGGCACTCATTGTAGCTCTACGCCAGCCAGTCGTAAGGTCACCACTCTGATTCTGATTGGGCCTAGTTTTGTTCCCATCACTTGGTGGGCGTCCAACGGGCACGTATACTGCGAATACTCGAAGTATATGTTTTCGCGCAGGAGACCCACGCAAGTACTGAGGCCGAGACTAGATTTGTCCTCACTTTTTCTTGGGGGTTGGGGGTTGGACATGACCTGCTCGATTTGGGATTTCCAAATGTTGATTGACGCATTGTCAAGCCCTGTCAACCACCATCTGCCAGTGCACATTCTCTTCTACGCATTTGATCAATTCCTTAGCACTCACATCCTCAGGTCTCACTTAAGTTATTTTCTTCTATTGTGGCAACATTTTTGACACACATGGTTATGAATCCTCTTCACAGCTTAATGCAACATTCATTTTTTTGTGTGTGTATAATGGAGATTGGTGATCATGTAATTCAAAACTCCTTGAAATGGTTACCTTCAACCTTCACCTTTGATAATACTGTGGGATGATACTCCTTAGTTAACCCTCATAATTGGAATGCCTTGTTTGTTTGCAGGCACGTGAACACGACAACGGGTTTCACAAGTTTGGCGTTATCACTTCAGGGCATCCGTTTTTTGTGTCATACAACGGACATCGCCGGATAATGGTGTCAATGGAGGCCGCTAAGTAGCCAGACTCTTGTAGTTTGTTTACTTGGAAAGTACAGCCGCATGACCATTTATAGCAACATTTTCCGCATTTTAAAGATAAAGGGGGACATGTCCAAAGTTACCTTTTGCCAGGTTCAAAATCCCACTTTACAGAAATTCCCTAAAGACGGTTTTATGTAAATTATAATACAGGCTTCAGGGTAACTGAAATTTCAAAATATGCACCCTTTCCCCCCCAAGCACCACGATGCCGCTTGCAGGAGTCGTTATATTATTAATGCAATATATATATGAGGGGCATTCTGGTTCTTGGGGTGGAAGACCTCATTTTGTGCATTTTTGTTTTCTGGGGGAGGCCCTAAACTAAGGACTTTGCCATAACCACAACAACATATTAATACATCCCGGCCACCTCACTATGTGTGGTAAGGTTGCTAATCTACAAGGGCTCAGTTCAGAATCCTTTAATGGCATGACATGTTAACGACAGCTGACCTTGCATATCCTGTGTATCATAAATCATACTAAAATACAAGGTGGATGTATTTGTTCAATACAATGGTGAATGAAAGCTATGAACTGTGCCATGGGAAATGTGATGTGTAATTAGCTCATACGCTAGCTAGCTGCTCATGATATAAATATCGCGGTCATGGTCCTTGTGTTGTATTCCAGATCTGCTTTGGTATGAAGACATTATATAATCCAAATCTAGTAGCATAAGCTAGGGTATTTGGGTATTGTTATTAAGGCTGCCTCGTGTAGCCTCTTTGTAGCTTATAAAGGACAAAAAGGCATGTATATACGTCCCTTACAAGCTCTCTAACAAGGGCACTATGCAACATCTTCCTGTTTGCTTCATTAAGTAATAAATGGTCTTGGAATGGAGGATACTCTAAGCTTTGCTTTTTCCAGAAAGCATGCCCCTGAACCTTTCTCAGACTTTTGTGGCATTTTTCTTGATACAAATGTATTTGGGGATAAAAACACTTGCGGATATGTTAAATTAGTTGTAAAACACCAACATCAAACTTGATGGTGAAAATAACATTGAGTGATTATAGAGGGCCTCCGTCTCTCCTTATCCGGCGATGTCCTTTAAGCAAACGAACAGAGCAAAATGTCGGAAGATGTGTGGGTGGGTGGACTACACAAGAAATGTTTTAAGAAAGGCATTATCGGATTGACTAAATCAAAATATGAAAATGGTTATTACCGCCTGCACGACAAGCCAACCATCAATTGAATAAACCGGCTATTTTCTTTATACATACACTTAATGCAACATGCAATAGTGGGATTTAATATTTTTCACCACTGTTGTTTTCTCTGCATTTTGGTCTCTTTACCCTCACGCTAGCGTCCGTAGTGGTATAGCCGAGTGAGATGGCAAGAATGTGGTCTTGATTCATGTGTTTCTTTTATATCCACAGCACTATGGCACAAACTTTCAATACAGCAAATCGTTGTTTTTGAACTTTGTCATTTTATAAAGGTCTTGTGTTGGGGATTCGCTTGTTTGTATTTGTTTGTAGGTATTCTTAAATATATGCTTTTCGGTCAAAAATGTCAGCAGAGGCACAGGGCACTGCCTGTTGTTTTTGTATACTTATCTACTTAAGAAAATGTTTACCTATTGAGGAATTTTAATAGGGGTAGATTAATTTAAACAGTTTGATCATGGAACTTGGCAAGATGCGGTAACAGTTACAGAAAAAACTTTATGACAACATACAATAAACTCGTAAAACTAACCAGGGGATTCACCAGCTCCCTTTAGGATTTTTTTCCCTGGAGTAGATTATTCGTAACTAAACGGGTGATTCACCGGCTCCTCTTTCAGTATTTTTGATTTTGGTGCATCATGTTTCCTACAATTTGATACTGTCATTGTGAAAAATATGAAGAAAAAATGAATGCAGTTAAACCTGATGAAAGGGAGACATGAAGTAAAAAGTTATCTTCATTGTACTACCTCCAACACATCACTTGAATGTATCAACGCACATCATGTTGTTATTGTTCCGCGAATGTTACAGTACAGACCCTTACAGAAACTTGTCGTCTACTAGCAGATCGCGCCACTGAGATAATTTGTATGTTAACCCGGATTAGTGTCTTATACTCGTAAAGGTGATTGTTTCCGATTGTGTTGGGAAGTGGCATACACAGGAACTTTTGGGGGGGCACAGAATAATTTCCCCTGATCAGCGGTGGGGCAGCTAATTTGAATGGCCATGCTATCCAGCAGTAGATAGCTATTGAAGGTAGCTGTCAGGGTAATAAGGGCTAAATTTGATGCCATGCATCACAGTAATAGCTACAATTTGGATGTTTATGCTGCAGCATAGAAAGCTATTTTGAAGGCTTGGCTGTCAGCCTAGATAGCTAATTTGTGCGATGCTACAGCAAGTAGCTAGCTATTTGATACCTTGCATCAGCAGAGTAGAGTAGATCGTAGAAGTAGATAGTAAAATGATGGCATGCTTTCAGCAGTTTAGATAGGCTAATTTGATGCTTCACTATCAGCAGTAGTAGATAGTAGAATAATTTTGATACCATGCTATCAGCAGTAGATAGCTTAATCTGATGACTTACTATCAGCAGTAGATAGCTACTTTGATTGTCTGCTACCAGGCAGTAGATATTCTAATTGTATGCATGCTATCAGCAGTAGTAGTAATTTGATGCTACATATCCAGCAGTAAATAGTAAATTTGATGCTATGCTAATAGCAGTAGATAGCTAATTTGATGCTCATATCAGCAGTAAATAGTAAATTTGATGCTATGCTATCAGCAGTAGGTGTGCTAATTGGTTATGCCAGGGTTCTCAATTTATATTTAGTGAAGGGCCAGAGGAATGGCAACATGTTTCAAAGTGATTACTCGAAGGCAAAAAATACACCCTGAAATTATTATGTTGCCCTTTATATTTAGAGTAAGGCGAGGGGCTCTCCTAAAGAGCCAATGGTTGGCCGCCTATTGAGAACCCCTGTGCATAGCAAAACCCTAAATAGCATTTACGGAAGCATATGAACAAATAAAATGAACAAAAGCTATAATGGACTATAGATAAAAAAAATTGCAAAACAAAAGAAATTTTGTTATATATTTGTTGCGCTCAGAATACTATGAATTCAGGGTTGCCAAAATAGATTTCACTGGTTAGGTATTGGGACAATTTTAACTTAACGCGGGCACTTTAATATGAAATTTCTTCATTTGCTCTCAAATGATAGTAGGGCCAGTGGAAGAAAAGAGATATATTTTCACCTAAAAAGAAATACCCCAAAGCAGATAGGGACCATTGTTATGAGGCTAAAGACATCCAGGTAATAAAGACATCCAGGCCAACTTTTTAAAGTAAAACACTTTTTAAAAAACAAATGTGTATAAACATGAATATTGTGAACTCGTACTCCCGATATAAAACCACAAAGGTGATTAGATCGGTCAAATAGTGTGCATAGCGTGGAAACCATGACATACGCGTGGGTTCTTGTGTTAAACGCCATTTTCGTTGCGTCTGCTTGAAGTAAGCGTCGCGGCCGACCGGATTAAATATATAAACGTTACGGTTCCCATTTTAAGGGGCAAGCGATTTGGTCTTAATCATTGCGTGTGAGGGATTTTGTATATAACAGCTTTACAACAATGTAAAATATCGATTTTGAAAAAAAAAATTGAGGGGCACTATTTTCAAATGTGCCAGGGTATCTTTAACCGGTAGCTTTCTTGGGGAAAAAATAACCACTACTAAGACACGAAAATATCATTTGAGATCAAACAGTAGCCCAATTGGGCGGGTAAAGGGTGTTGTTGGCAACATTGTCTGAATTTTACTTATTGTCATTCCTAATATAATCGAACCACGAAACACCTTCTCAAAATCAGAAGACATATTCTGAGATTAGTCTTAGTTCAAGACTTTCAACTTGTTCATGAAGCAATTAGCAGAAACACTAAAAATGCATGTCATGTAACGCCCCTCCACAAATTTAATGAATACTAAATTCCCAGTCCACTTCAAATCAATGAGGTCCTTAAAACATGGTACTAAAAACATTCAAACATTGATGTTAACATATTAAACATATTGCAAGGGATTTAGTGACATTGTTGTTAAAGCTGAGAGCTCCTGCTGGCCTTCCTCAATGTATGCGTTCATGCACTCTGTGTTATTTCTTGGTGACACCTATGGGACTACAAGGAAAAAAGAGGATGTGAATTCTGAATATCATGAATTGAATGAGCGGTGAAAACCTGAGCTACCACAGAACCGTGGGGGTTTTAAATTGTTTGAATTAGATTCCTGGGGAATCGTCAAATAATTTTAAAGGCACTATCAGTGATTTGGTAAATTGGAAAATAGAATAAATCATTAGAAATAAGATTTTTGCATGTCCTTAACAAGGATAGTTGTCCTAAAATAGCATGTAAGTACTAAGACCAAAAGTAACCTAATGAGGATAAAATTGGATATTTTAGTCATTTCTGTCCATACAGGCACTTATTACTAAGTGTAATTGAATGGACATTCATATCTTCGAACACTACTTTCCTTCTTTTCTGTCCATTTTTCAGTTGGTAAAATAACTTATGACAATTCTACAGACTTATCCTTCACTTTTAAGTTATTTTTTTCAAATATTATGACTCCAATGGGTAGATCACTGATAGTGTCTTTAATGTTCTCCCACTTGAATTTGGTGACTTGCCATTTGGTCTAACCCCACTTGGTCTAATTGCCATTTTGGCTAACTCCAATTGGTCTAATGCCATTTAGTCTAATAACCATTTAGGCTAATAACCATTTAGTCTAATAGCCATGTAGTCTCATATTCATCTGGTCTAAATCTCATATCGTCTAATATCCATATCGTCTATAACCGATTTTTGTCTAATGCCGATTGGTCTAATATCATTTGGTCTAATATCCATTTGGTCTAATATCCATTTGGTCTAATATCCATTTGGTCTAATATCCATTTGGTCTAATATCCATTTGGTCTAATGTCATCTTGTCCAAATGGGTATTAGACCAAACAGATATTGAACCAGGTGGACATTAGACCAAATGGATATTAGACCAAATGGATATTAGACCAATGGATATTAGACCAAATGGATATTAGACTAAATGGATATTAGACCAATTGGGTATTAGACCAAATGGATATTAGACAAAATGAATATTAGACAAGATGGATATTAGACTAAATGGGAATTAGACCAAACGGTGTTTGTGGTAATTAGAACAAATGGTAGTAGACGAAATGGGCATTAGACTAGATGGGCATTAGACCAAATGGCTATTAGACATTTTGGTTGTTAGATAAATTGGATGTTAGACTTAATGTTTATTAGACAAATTGGTATTAGACAATATGGGCTTAGACCAATTGAAGGTAGACCAAATGACTATTAGACCAAATGGGATTAGACCAAATCGCAATAAACCTTGAATTTTGAAGTAAGTGTAAGACATGTCCACCACTAGATAAGTTATCTTATATGCTACGGTGATTTGGAGATGATTATTTTTAAACTGAGTGGTCATTATAAGATGTGCCCAGAGCTGTGTATGATTATACATTATACATACCATGACTGTTGCAGGGTTTCATGAAACTGAACCGATCAAAACTAGTTGCCTATATTAAAGCTATCATCTCAAAATCAAGTAGAGTCAGAATTCTCAGGAATGGGAATCTTACGGCACATGTTAACAGTCAAGGGCGTCCCCAGACCATTTTTAATGGGGGTGTTGAGTCTATGTTGCCGGCAAACCATGGTCCGGATTCGGGGGATTCAGGAATTATAAGATCCAAATATTTTTCCGCTCGGTTTGAAATTCTGCGGAGCTGGGGTGGGGGAACGGAAGGAAGATTGGTCGACTGGCAACGGCGCACGATGTCTGATAATATTCAAAACCAAAACCCAAATAGGGAGAGGGGCGCCGAAAATCAGCCATAAAAATGTCCATTTGCCGACACTAATGCCGACAAGTTAACATTTGCCGACAGAATTTTGCCGACAGAATTTTCTGGGGACGGCCCTGTTAACAGCAGTGGCGTAACCAGCTTTTTTTCAGGGGGGCAAAGGGGGATACATAGATTTCAGGGGGGCAAGCATATATTAAAATTTGTTAGTATAGTGTATGGCCTATGTAAATCACTTTTTCAGGGGGGGGCAAGATTCCCCACAGGGGGCCACTGGTTAACAGTGATTTCCTTGACTGGCATATAATTAATCAAAATTCAGGTTTGGACATTTTTTTTTTAAAAGCATACATGTGATAATTAACTGTAAATGCTGGAGGTGAATAATGTAATAAAGCCAAAATCTGACAATTACGATGGAAATTAGTGTTCATGTCCTCTACTACACACTGTGATGGAAGGGGGTGCCCTTAAGGTAGATGGGGTTAAAGGTCATGTAGAATTTAAATTGGATCAAGTACGTTATTTTTGGTGTTCAAATTGTGATGAGATCCAGTCCATTCTCTTATGGTGGTATGTGGTAGGACTTCCAATTCAAGAACCAACTTGCGTCAAATCCTAGTGTGAACTCAAGCTTGCTCAGGCGTGCCCAGGAAATTTTATTGAGGGGGGCTGGACTAAAGATGTTCGAACCATGAGAGCGAAGCGAGCGGAGCGACTAACGGGTGGGGTGGGGTCCAGGGGCAATGCCCCGGGGGTCCTGAGGTTTTAGGATTTTCAAGACCTGAAAACGCTTTTCCTTGCGTATTTTTTCTTTTGACACTTTTTGATCCGCATTTGCATGAAAAAAATCAAATAAATGTACCATGTTCCTCTTCTTTTTTTTCTTCTTTTCTTCTTTTATCCTTCTCTTTTCCTCTTTTTTCTTTCTCCCTTCCTCTTTCTTCCTTCCTCTTTTTTCTTGAGAACTTTGAGGGGGGCTTTAGCCCCAAAGCATGTTTCCCACGGCATGCACTCTGTTTGACTGGTATGTGACCGTTGTGGTCTTAATATCAATAAGTATGAATATATGATATTCATGTAATATACACATTTGTTGATTAAAGTTATGGAAAACTTTATGTGTAAAATGTATCTCTATTCTTCCAATGGCCTAGATTATCATTTGAGAGAAAATTGACAAAATTTCACATTTTGTGAAATTGTGCTACCCTTAATATATTGCATGCCGTATGAGTTCCGTAAGGGCGATGATGATGTAACTTGGTGGAAAGGATGGAGCGGTGAAATGTTGGTGACCTCATGTGACCTTTGTGACCTTTGGCTCCATTCACAAACTGCGACGGCAGACGACACTCAAGGTCCGGGGACTGTGATGTATTTCTTAGATTAAAAACCCTTGGAGATAGAAAATTTCATTTAAAAAACAAATATGTAAGTGGTCCCAAATCAATATTTTTGTTTTATAAACTAATAATTTAACAATCAAATATGATTTGCAACTGTTTTGACTTGCGATTTGGCCAATTTGAGCCATTTCTGGGGAAAACCATTTTCAATTTTGTTTTAAATAAAGCACATATGGGTTTTTTCAACACTTGTGTGCGCTGGCCAACTCCAGGGAAAGATTAATAAATTACCCATCCTTGTCTACCTGGAGAACTAAGTAGTTAAAACTTCAAAACAAATATAAATTGTATATGTAAAATATACCGTTCTGATGCTATCCGCTAGGAAGCGATGGACACCTTTCGAACTTAACACCTATAGATGATATCTATGGCTCTTCTACCAACCCAGTCTTGTGGCTCAGTTGGATAGAGCGCCGTCACTAGTAATACGGAGGTCGCCGGTTCGAATCCGGCCAAGTGCATATGGGTTTTTTCAACACTTGTGTGCGCTGGCCAACTCCAGGGAAAGATTATTAAGGCGAGATTCCCAGTTTCAGGAGAAAAGTATTGCCTCGGAGGAAAGCTTCCGACGGAACATGTCGCACGCAAAAATATCTTAGCTGGCACGCAATATTCACATTTTAATAAACAAACCTCACACGGAATATTTATAAGCCGTACAGGAGAAATCTTTTATAGCCAATTAGTAGTATTGATCGATCAATATCATCTTATTGTCTGGGATCACAGTTTATTTATTCATTGTCCCACTTAAAATTTATGAGCCATCGGAAATTGGGTTCGTCTGGAGACTGACAATAGGGCATTGAGTACCAATTACGGGATTACATTGCGTGTGATGTTAACTTAAGTACATCCACACGGAAGGAAAGGTCAGGGTTTATTTTAGATATACAAGACTTGCACGGAACAATTGTATAACCCGTGCGCAAGTTAATCGTTCCCTCCGACGCAATGTCTTCCTCGTGAAACTGGGAATCCCGCCTAAATTACCCACCCTTGTCTACCTGGAGAACTAAGTAGTTAAAACTTCAAACAAATATAAATTGTATATGTAAAATATACCGTTCTGATGCTATCCGCTAGGAAGCGATGGACACCTTTCGAACTTAACACCTATAAATAATATCTATCGCTCTTCTACCAACCCAGTCTTGTGGCTCAATTGGTTAGAGCGCCGTCACTAGTAATACGGAGGTCGCCGGTTCGAATCCGGTCAAATGCATATGGGTTTTTTCAACACTTGTGTGCGTTGGCCAACTCCAGGGAAAGATAAATAAATTACCCATCCTTGTCTACCTGGAGAACTAAGAGAACTGGAAACAAATTAGATTTTTTTACCTTATGCTGCTAGGCCAATCATGTTTATGCAATTCCATTTATGTAATACACCAGTGGCTAAAATGTAATCTGTACTAAATTAGCAAGTTTTAGAACGTTAGGGTTAATTATTTTGTTGCCATGTTGGCATTTGTACCGTGTGTCCCCAAAAAAAACCGCAACACTTGGTGGCAGGCGCCATAAGTTTTGAACAAAAGCATGTGACTACGTATTCTTTGTTGTAAGGTATGATGTGACTGTTAGCTAATATCCCTGAAAAGTTCATAAAGTTAAAGTCAATATTTTAAAAAAAAAAAAAAAAAAAAAAAAAAAAAAAAAAAAAAAAAAAAAAAAAAAAAAATAATACGGCACAGTAAGTTTTGCGTCCAGAACCACCAATGTGAATTTTCAAGTCCAACCACCATTTTCCCCTTTTTAAAAGACATGGCTGCTTGCAACCAAATATTAAACATATGAATGTTTCCATGGTAATATAACAGCTAATAAACATGCATTTTAACACACTAAAAGATCGAATGCGGAATGTATGTCAACATCTTCGTATGGTCCAAAAAGATGCTGAAGGAATGTTATGATCAACAAACTCTTCGTATTGTCCAAATAAGACGAATTGCAACTTAGAGCTACATTCATTATTATTTGTACGGTACACAAAGAGTTATATTAACCCACAATTAATGAGAATTGGAATATACTGATATGTTGTTATTGAGTTTTAGTTTGAAACATAGGTTTTACTTCATAAGTGAGATTGTAACGTTACTTTCATAACATCGAGTTGCAGCCCAACGCATTTATCATTTATGTAATGAGGAGTTTGTCTATGACTTAGTCATAGTTTTATGTCTTCTTGAAACATATTTTATCACCAATAAATTAATGTTTTAATATTATCAGTTAAATAATAATCATGTAAATGCAGTCATTTGACAGAGTAGAAGTTGTTCTGCAAGAAATTTGGGCAAGTAAATGTTGATTGCAATCAATATTGTATTTGCCATTCTTTTCTTCATTGCCAGTCTTGTGGTTAACCAGCTCCTCATTTTTGTAAAGGGGTTCTGCGGGTTACTTGATTGTTGGAGTCATATCTTATAAACTATTGACTCTACCTTTATGAACTTTTCAGGAATATTAGCTAACAGTCCCATCTCCCCCTGCAACAAAGAAAAAGTAGTCACGTGCTTTTGTTCAAAACTTATGGCGCCTGCCACCAAGTGTTGCGTTTTTTTTTGGGACACACGGTATAGAAGGTGCTAAATGTAACTTTATATGTGCATGAAGATTATCACAGCCTGATGTGCAGGGTTTTCTACACTGTAACTCAGAAAACCAAATACTTTCTGGCTGATATACTACCGATGCAACTCTAACCACAGATACTAAGGACACAGATCAAAAGGATAAACTTTGGTCTAATGATTCTGAGAAGTCGCCAGTGGCTAATAAACACAACCTGATAAAAACATATGACATATTGCAATTACAGTTGTTTTGGCTAGAGGGCAAATTGACGTCATACGGTAGTTTTATTCATCTCCTGACACCCATTCTTAATTTAATGAAGGAAATGTTTTGAATTGAAGTTTCAGTATCTTACAGTCATTCTTTAAGTCACGGTTAAAGGCACTATCAGTGATTTGCTCAATCAGAAAATAAATAAAACAAAAATTCATTTTTTACATGTCTGTAACAAGTACAGGTATCATACATGCCCTGCAAATGATAAGACCAGAAGCAACCTAATAAGGGACAAAATCGGATATTTTTTTGTCATTACTGTCCGTACGGACACTTATAAAACACGTAATTGAGTGGAGATTCATATTTTTGAACACTGGCGTTTTCTTCCTTTTCTGTCAATTCTTCAGTTGGAAAAAGTAACTCAAGGGAATTCTAATTTATTCTACAGACTTCTCCTTCCCTTTAAGCTATTCCTGCAAATTTGAAATATTTTGACTCTTTCGGGAAAGTCACAAATAGTGTCTTTAAGTTTGTTTGTATCTGTATGAGAAATCAGTAATTTAAGTTACCCAAGTTCAGGCATCCCTTTCCGTTAGAAATGCCGAACATCGGAGGGAATGTCCAAAGCCCTGTTAAAATTGGGAATTGAGATCATTACAAAGGCAGAAATCTAAATAACTAACTTGATTGATGTCATCCCCTCGCCGTAGTCTACAATAATCAGATGCGAATTTTCCGCTCCCTGCTTGGTCAGGGAAAGTTAAGGTCAAAAGATTATCTGATAACTTCAGACCCCACGTAAACTAACTCAACAAATTGTTATCCCCCTGGCTTGAAAGCAGAAAGTGGAGGATTTGCGAGAGTTCTGCATGTCTGTATTTCTTTGTGTTCCACTTTGGTTAGGTTTCGTTGTATGTATGTGGATGGGTCAAGGTCCTTAACCAGTCAAAAGGTCATCTTAGGTCAGGTTCCAGACGGCCATCTTGCCAAGGGAGCTGTTAAGTTTACTTGCAGATTGAAAAGCACTAGTAGCACATTTGGTTAACGTAGCATTCCTTAATTTTGCGTGTCATCTACAACAGGACACAGAGGGATTGCTTTGGTTATGTGTTTATCTGCTCGGTGTGTCTGTCTGGTGGTTAAAAAAGGTTAACCATAAAATAATTACCCCCACTTTGACTATATATGCACCATTTTCAGGGTCAACTTGCACTTAATGGTCTTGGGTAGTGCCCCCACAAGCTGGAAACATTTTTCATATAGACATCCCGGTTGCAATATGAATTACAACAACGCTACATCATATTTTTTTTTCAGGGAGTTCCTTTAAATTCTTCACTTTCAACCCTCCATATCGAGTGATAGGTGATATGGGACATTGGGGTCAAAGGTCATAAATTATTGGTTGTTTAAAGGTCCCATGGACACGGCTATAAAATTTCTTAATTTCGTACATTTCGTACCTCACGTAGCCTGATCATATAGCAACACAGATTTTAAAGTGAACATCGGGAAGTGTTTTAATTTCATGATAAATTATACCTAACAAACAGGTCATTCTCCTGTTTTCGCGAACGCGTAACAAGATGCTGGAGTTGGGATTTGACCCCGTTAATGAGAGAGTAACAGTTGTAAAAACAAAGCTCACACGTGGGCTAACCGCAACGCCACACTCCAGATATCTCTCTTTGTCGTCTTCTTGTCTGGGAACTGAAATAAAGCATTGTTCTGATTCTCCTTGTAGGTACGGTCGCCGCTGGTGCACCGTCGACAATACAGAATTATAATCGTTAATTTTACGGCAACTAACCAAGAAATTTATGCCATATGAGACAAATACACGTACAACGCTTACCGTGAGAAGTCAACGTGTACGTATGCAAGAAAACGGGGCCACGCGCGCACGTCCGTTCCACGTAGGGACGATTCATGGACGCGTTACGCGTATTCGCGTTATTTTGTTACTCGGGTTCGTACACTTATGGTCACGCTGCCAGGGCGATCGCGATAATTCTTTGGTTTTGGAATTTCCTTTGAAAAGCTGTCCAAAACACATGATATTACGCCCAATTTTATCAAAAATGCGGTTTTCAATTACTGGTTCATGCAGATTTTACATTGATACCAATAATACTATGAAATGAAACCATTTTTGGTTGGTAATTATAAGTATGGTTAAAGCATATTCATGGACATTTAAAGAGCATTAATTGTTTGTTTTGACATGGGGTTGGGGTGCCTATACTGCAGTTGCATCAAATGAAATTGCTTCATATGAGGGCTCCTGATTGGGAGATCAAAAGCTCATATATAGAAGTGATCATTTCTGAAAAAAAATAGTATAAATGCTTACCCAAAAAGAACGAATATGAATCACAAAAGATGTGAATGCTTATTGAAGGGGGTATTGGGCGTTTAAGAATATTGAATATATAACGGTATTTCACAGTGGACTTAAATGCACTTTTGATCAAATTTAGTTTTTGACTACAATATAACTTGTAATGTAATGGAGCAAAGTTTCATCCATTGTGATTGCAATAGTCAGTGTTCAGAGGTCAAATGTAATTAATGTTCCAACTTGAAAAAAAATGCATCTGAGCTACTAACATTGAGGCTTAGTTTATGTGTCAATCCTCTCTTCAGTTTGTATAACAGATTACATAGGGATGCCACTTAATTATAAATGAGGAGATGGACTTTTTTTTCCCCCTGAAGTTATGCACACAGAAATGAGCCTTACAGATGCAAGTGTCGGTACGAGTGTACAAACATATTATGAAACTGCACTCCTCTGAGGCAGGCCCTGTACACTACAAGTATAAGTAGCTGAGAATATGCATTTGCGTGATATGATTATAACCAAGATACAGTGGCATTTCAAGTTAACTTACATTTTTCACCTCTTCAGATAAATCTTGCAAATTATACCACAGGCTCTGCGGGATCTTATTGTGTATGATATCGCAAGCGTCGGACTAATTACGTTACATTAAAAAGTGACCTGTCTATTTGCGGACTTTAAAAAACCGCCATTAGAATGGACGGCAATTTATTGCATATTCATCATTAATGGCACTTTCCACCGGGGTGGGTGGTATCGCGATGGTAGGTATAACTGAAAAGCTTATCTCTGATGATCTGATACAAACCCCTTGTTAAGATAAATGTGCGGTTTTGTTTTGTCGTCTTTTTATAAAGATAGAGGAAAAATTGTTGCAACACGGGATTTTCTCTGAATGTTTAGTGTTTACCAAATTGCTTAAAGATGCATTTTGACATCCTAACACCTTCATTTTTGTTTATGGTTCATTTGATATCCTCAAAGACATAGCCCTGGAGCTAGCCACATTTTAGGCACATTCAAGTTACAAAAGGTTTGAGTGATTAAATCTGTAGACTGACTGACAGGGAACCCATGAAAACTTGATTCTTAAGTGCCGCAAGTGGTGCCCTAAGAGAGGGGGCCAAGACAAAGTGTGAACAGGGGGAAAATTTTTAAATTGATCCAATCATGTTGAAAAGTATACCATGTTGTGTGTCTAACCATAGGATTAAGAAATGTATAGTTTTGTAATATGTAACCTAAAGTTCCTAGTTAACCCTCGTCGTACCACCTCCCGAGAATTCGTTATTAAAGCACCCAATGCTTAGATTTTGATTAACAATTGGATCGTATGGTCCTCTTCTGTCAATGATACCAAAAAAGTACTAACATACCCTAAATGGCGTCACAATGAGTCATAAAGTCCGCGAGTCGGCCAAATTGGCATTTCCAACAGAAAATAGGCGATAATCTGATTTTGCGCTAAAAAAGCTTAGGAGATAATCGGATTTTTCATGCGGGTTTTCAGCAATACTATGCATACCTATTTAACAATGTACTACAAAAATATTCTGGGTGGAACCACCCCCCTACCCTTCGACTTTGAGGGCATACCCTAACCCCGGTGAAGGTGGTATCTTTCAATTTTTTTTCGCTAAAAGGACGGAAAGGATGAGAAACGATTACCCACAAGCTTTTTACGAAAGCCTTTTGCATTTAGCCCACCAAAGCAAAGTTCAGTAGGGGGGGGGGAGGGTGGTCCCCTTGGTAAGACGAGGGTTAAAGGCTAAAACAGCAAAATCAATAAAAAGGGTCAATTCAGTTGTACAGGGGTCACATTTTAACGTGGTCCAATTTGGATTTAAAAATGGAGGCAAAAAAAGGGAAATAGGTTTGAGTGTTTCAAAATTGTTGCTTAAGAAAGTAGGGTGGAAACAAGATCAAGCCCCGATGAATGCCCCAATGGACGTGAATTCTGTGCACCCTACCATCGGCAGCTACGCATTTAAGACAGTTTTATAACATTCCTATTTTAATCCTATAATTCACGATTAATTTGCAATAATTTTTGCTTATCTCCAAATCAGGCAGCAACTTAAAATTTGCCCGTTACACCTGAAGACCCTTATTATGATTTGATGTGTTTTTAGCCTCTAACTCTGAAACTTAGGCTGTAATCTACAAAACTATACCTTCTGAATCCTTATGGTGATACAACATAAACATGGTGCGCTTTTCAACATTATTGGATCAAATGAAGATTTAAACCCCTGTAAAATCTTGTCTTGGCCCCTCTCCTTAAGGAACCATTTGCAACATTTACGAATTGCGATTTCAGGGGTCCTGTCAGTCTGGAACATATTTACTAACTCAACACCTTTTTGTACTTGAGATGTGGTACAAATGTCTGCTATCTGCAGCTCAAAGTACGAAGTAGGGACGCGGGTGTATACATTGTACGACTTTCAGCGCGAGTGACGCACAGCACAAGCGCACTGACAAATGGAAAGGCGGCACTGGCTATACCCACCTAGGTCCGTCACTTCATACTTAAGAGACAAAGTATAGATCCTGGTTTAAAAAAGGTTGTTTCCAACATTTCAGTTGATTCTGATTAGGTATTTGATGTTCAACGTGGGAGTCAGTGAGGACGTAATTACATGTGCATATTTCCAAGTTCTGTTGTTAGAATTTTGGCGGGTTATGTGTCATGCAGAGAGTCAAACAGGTGGCAATTAAAGAGCACACTGGCACATTTGTGAAAAATTAGTTGACGCCATCAAGATTTTTCAAAATCGATATATTTTTGCATGGTTGTAAAGCTTTATATACAAAAGCCCTCACCCGAAAAGATTAAGGGACCACATCAGCTTCCTTATGGGTAACGGAATCCGATTTGTTAATTTCATGTCGCCGGCGACGTGAAACTTCAGCAGACGACGCGAACGAACGAAAAGGCGTTTAACCACAAGAACAGCACGCCGTATGCATGTTTCCCACGATATTATGCACCCTGTTTGACCGGTCTATAACTTTGTGGTTTTATATCAGTGAGTATACGAGTCAAAAATATTCATTAATATACCCATTTGTTGATTAAGTATGGCAAACCCAGGGGCCAGGAGCGTACTACAAAATCTTTTCTGATGTAGTAATCTGATTAGGTCTGTTAACAATAGCCAGGCATTCAATTGACAGAAATATATAGTTATGCTACTTAAAATACAGTTATATATGCGGTCAGAATGTCTTGAAAAATCAAGAGTTTAGTTAACACTAAAATGGCTGTATTTTTCTGAGCCACTGCACCCCTGGTGCTCGAGTTGAAAATGATAATTTGACCAGTCTGCACTTTTAGGTTTTTTTATTGATTCAGGATAACCTTCTACTCATTGATGTATTGATCAAATTTCATGTGGATTATGAAATTTATTTAACTAAAACTGCTGGGACAATATGATAGGCTTGACAAATTAAAGATGTACCAGTTCCCTGAGATATGATGGTTACATTCTGCAATGTATTCCTTGGAGCTTTTAATGGTGTCTAACTGCTGACTTTTGGGGGGGCATTTCTTGTCTGGCAAATGGTGCTTATTCAAACAGTTTCCAATTTGTGTCGAAATTTAGAATTGACTCGGTGGTTGATGTCGATATGATTAATTAGATCAGAAATGGGAGGGCCGTGACATTATGCATTTCCATTGCATGTAAAAATAACACAGTCAGTGTCATGATTCTATGAGGGTGCTATGGTATCTGGTACCCGGTACACCTGTCCCAGGGCTCCGAGTTGTCGCGGATAAACCGATCACCCCAATTGGGTTTTTGATCTGATGAGGAGGGGAGCTGGTTACCCTGGTAGAATGAAAAAAGAAGATATACCTTCAAGGGCGCAAGCTCGGAGAGCTAATGACGGCCATCCAGCACCACCACTCCCGCTGACCATGCCTGCTGGGCCCACTGGGGTGCCCAAAGCTAGGACCAACGTGAAAACCTGTGGATGGAGTGACGTCAGGAGGGCATCGGTCCATTATCTTTGCTTCAATAAATTCCTGACACAGCAGTATTGGCTGAGTGGAGGGTAATCCGGCCACACCGTTAGAGGGGACAAAAAAGGATTTAAAACTTGGTTTAACTAAAAAAACATGGCTATAATATAACTATAAAAATGCAAAGTGTAGTCGGAATTAAAATCATATGGCTGTCTAATCACAGCATTTATCATCAGTCCGTACCCGCATCCGTAAAGGGGGTGTGGTTACCCCCCGATGGATGATTCCCTGTTGCACAAAAATGCAAACAAATATGATCTAAGGCTTTCATGTAATTGCAAGTCCATCCTTTTGCGGTAATATTAGCACAAAAAATTGAGGTACCACCTTCAGGGAGGTCAGGGTGTCCCGCCAAAGTCAGAAGGTGGGGGTTCCACCTTCCTGTATTTTACTGTGTAAAATGCAAAAAAAATGGTACTTTTGGTAGGTATGATGCTAATGTAAGCAAATACTGACAGTAACAACATGTATGCTTACTTTGTCACCCATCATTGCCAAATAAATAATAATGGTTGTCCCTTATTCCCTTGGTCGTGAACATGGAAAACCCTTGGTTGGACAAGGGATAAATTAACAAAACACATTGCAGTTTGTATGATAGAGTATTCTATAAGCATTATTTTTTGGAATAATTTACACTCAAAAGCAGCATAAATCATTATGTAGCTGGCTAAGTTCTGTATGCATGGCAAGTGCTTACATACTGCCACATTGCTAAGAAAACCCCAAATTTACATTACAATTTGACTTGATTTCAAATTTACCCACCAATTTTACTCCCCTCATTTTACAATTTTCCCCACATTTCCCAAAGATTGGACCCAAATAACCTGATTGAGCACCCTTCAAACCATAACAAACATCTTCAAATCACCTTCCCAGTAGCATATCCAGACATTTGCAAATGGGGGGGGGGTTGCAGAAGGGGTACCGAAGCATTTTCTGAGGGGGTGAATTTTGGGTCATTCTCCAAAGATACTGTACAAACGGTCAGTTTATTTGGAGGAGGCTGGCAGAGGGAAAGGGTTCCCCCGCTGGTTTAGCTTGGTTTTGCCACTGCACCGCCCCCACACTTTAAGAATAGGATTCTGATTTATAACCCTGCTATATAGACTAGTACAAATCTAGGAAGCACATGGAATCTAGGGCTCAACAGTGACCAATAGATTAGGTTGGACAAGAAAAACAACATGGCATGGCAATGAACCTACGGTCAGCATGCAGTAAACAATTGATCTGCTGCAAAAGGGAAAAGTGTTAATTAGTTTTAAAGGTATTGCTCGAATGTCAGTGAACTGCAGATATATAAACAAATGATATGGCATCAACATGTATGGTGGAGAGGCGTTCATTATATGACATTGCTTGCAAGAAGAACATGTCAGTGAACCTTCGGACAAAGTGACCCCATCTCGCTCATGGATGCGTTTCAAGTTCAAGGAAGTTGAACAAACCCATTAAGTTAATTTGTTTGCCTCAGATATGCATCAGACAGAAAGTAAAGCAGAAACAATCTTCCAAATATTTTCTTAGCCTGTAAAAACCTTTGATATATATTTTTGGTATCCACAAACCAGCCACCATCATCAAAAATGATTGACAGTGTGCCTTAATAGACAAACGGAAAATATGATCATATACAAGGTTGTTATCGTTCTAGTCGTAATTATGTTTATCTGCAAGAGCAAAAATCACATCCCCTCCATGACTCGTTATTATGACCTATGCTTGAGCATGCCATGGTTGTTTATGTCCTGAGAAAAAGGTTAAAACAAGATTATTTGTGTTTGGATTGAATGGATGACCACAGGGCACCACTGATAGAAATTGTCTTAGATTGTTTATATTTATTTTGCAGACATTTTGGAGATGTGAGAGCTTTGTGCAATAAAAGCTACAATCTCTACAAACTTGAAGAAATTCAGTACTGAAAAAACACTGAAGTTTAGGCATCTTTTGCTGCAAAGGATTTATGCATGCTAGTTTATAGTGTTTGTACTGTTGATGGATGCTATAACATGCAATTTGTGCATTTAGTTGCTCTACTTTTGTGCGTTTTTTTTTCAATTCGGGTAAATTTGGCCCAATAATCCTAGACCACTGGACACCAGAAGCCATTTGACCCCTCTGCTGTGAAAATGTTCAGCCGCCATCGCCATATCCTCTTCATGCTCTATAAAAATGTCCAGTTATGCCACTAGGATAATTAGATATATTGTGATGTTTTTTGAGAGCTTTTGCTTTTTTTCCTCTCTCTTCTACTAAAATGGTGAAATGGCCAGTGGCAATGAGATGATAGCCCAACTGATGGAAAACAAGGAGTAGAGAAAATTGACGGCTTTGGTGCTTAAAAGCTCAAACACAACATCACTTAATCGCTTGCTCAAATTGATTTCAAAACAATTGCGAATGAAAAACAAGTATGTAGGGGATTTTCCCCTCCCCCTCTCTATTTTGTAAACATTGTGGGTTTAATGGTAATCAACCAGATCAAAGTAAAATCAGAGTTGAGTAGTTTAAAAGCAGTATTCTTAACCATGACTGAGTTTCCAAACACTCAAATATTCACAAATTACTCAACTTGATCTTCTAATCAATTGCAAATACGGCAAACAAGCGTGTTTTAGAATTTACACTCTTTTCAGTAAACATTTGTAGGTTTAATGTATACACCAACCGAATAAAGTTAAGACCAGAATTGAGTATTTTGAAAGCAGTATAATTTTAAGTTTCCAAGCATTAATGAATTTGCAGGAATAGTTCAAGGCAGTTAGGTCACAAAAACAATACAGGTGCTTGTTAAAATCTGATCATAGTGTTCTGTACTTGATGATATCTTGACATTCATAACATACAACCAAGTTTTGTGAGCATCAAACTTATGGTTTTAATGATAGATATGACAAGGCATACCGCAATGCCCTTTAGAATACGCTTCCAATATCGTTGATTAACCACAATTATGGCAGTTTTGACTCAATATCTTTCTATCTCGGCCATTTTTACAAGCGAGGTGTTTAATAAAAGAACAAGACCTAGACAGTAAAATATATATTATTAAAACTTCCAAAATGATTGGAAGTCGACTCTCAAACTCTCACTGAAATTTTAGCCCTGCCAAGTGGGGAGAGTAAAGTGGGGAGACTGGGTTGTTGATTGGGTCATCCACCTTCAATCAAATGTCACACTTTGAGTCTAGTGAACAATTAGGTTAACAAAAAATTGACTTGGTAATTTTGATCTGTTGATATGTTTGTAGCTAGTGCTATTATGAGGAGTTATTGTTATACAGGATAGGCTCAGCAATACATGGGATCTGCTTTCCCCGAGGGCCTGATATACATGTTAAAAATAGAAACTAAGAAAATTGGCTTATATTCATAGATATTTTACAAAATAATACATAATGCATTACAAGAAGATTACGACTAAGGTGTGAAATATTACAGGAGTAACTTGAAGTAGGATAATGGGCATCTGTGTCATGGATATATTTTGTTGAAAATTTAATGGGGCATTGGTAATGGTGACAGAAATGTGGATGCCAATTTTCCAAGTCCCCCCCCGAAGGCATTCTTGATCCGATTAATGACATAGTTTGTGATCCGCCGCTTTGCCACCCCCACTCCCACCCCGACTTACCTAAAAAAGTTGAGATTTTTTTTATCATCTGAACCATTACTCTTACTATTGAATGTGTACTTAAACTTATTTTGGAAATTTAATTGGCTCGGCCAGAAATTTGCAATTTTAATTTCGGCGCAGTGACGACCGCATTGCGCTTACCCACCACCAAAATGCCGGATCAGATGAACTTAATTTGGCAAATAAGCTTTTCTCAAGTATAATCTACTGCTGCACCATAAATAGAACAGAAGGTGCTCAAAAATCATAAAAGGGCCTTTAAAATTGAGAGTTTCCATTTCCCATATAAATTTTTACTTTTTTTTGTTCTGTGAAAATAGAAAAAAAGGCCTTTAATTGAATTGCAGAGGGTGAAGTGGAACCTAAATAAAAAAAATCAAGCCACATCCCTGTATCAGATACACGCAATGCTTTGACTCAGATGTTCAAGAAGCGCCCTTTTTTGGAATCAAATATGGCAAGCCTATATTCCCTTCAAAGCTGTTCTTGTCTTATCTTTTGGTCAAAACACAGAATTAATGAAGCATGATTTTAAAGTTCAGTAACTCAATTCCCCCCCCCCCCCCAAGAAGTGGGGGATTTATTGGGATTATAGCCCACATACGAATTAGCGTAATGTTGCCTCAAGCGGATAAGCCAGTGTGAGATGTACAAATCGAGGCAAGGGAATTGATATTGATGGTCACTTATTTTTCATTCTTAACAAGAACATATGAAACTTGATAGTAGGAGTGGTTTGAATGACCCATATGGAAAGAACAGTTAGTACATTTCCGTCATAATATCATCACGGAGACCTACATGGGAATTGATTGAAGGCATATCAAAGCAAGCATTGTATATTCCGGAGAACGCGGGACAAAAAAAATATGCACAGGTTTACACGGTGGTGTTTATCAAGCTGAAAATCAAAGCCGAATCACATCACAGTCATTGACAGATTCTACACGCATATTTAGAACTTTGCTCTTTGCTAAATATATGACAACTGACATAACCATCCGCCGAAGCCTTCCTGCCAATCCTACTGGTTATGAATTAACTGGTGCAATTGGGGGCAAGGAATTTCAATGCTTTCAAGTGGCTGAAACATGTTTTTATGTTCCCCCCCACAGAAGCTCTTCTATTTGTTGTGGTTCTCCAATCCACCGTCCGCGCTAGAACCCGTGGGTTATTTGCCTTGCATACCTTGTGATTGAAGACGTATTAATAGATTGAGAAATTTAAAGAAATGGCATTTGCGGCAGGAAAATGCCTTGATCATTTGATTTTTGCATTCACAGGAATTTTGAAAAAAATAGATATACACCCGGGATGTGCAACTTTATGTATAAAGTGGCATGTGTGTTAGGTCCATTTGTATTTCAGTTAAAATTTCTATTGCAAACCATTGCCAGTGCCATCGGAACGACCACAGTGCTCCACGTGACACAAAAGGATCCATGTTTTGAACAACATAAAGGTCCATTGACATGCTTGAAAAATGTTTTATTCCAGTATGGTATTGGTATCAATTTAAAAATCTTCATGCATCAGTAATTGAGAACCATAGATGTGTTACAAAATTGGGCATTATAACAATCATGGGTTGCGGACAAAGCTATGAATGAAATTAAAAACGAAGTTTAGCGCGTTGGGCGCGATAACACTGAAGTGACCCTGAAGTGCCCTTTTAGTTTGTTCACAATGACTAAAATCAAAACTGAGCGTGAAACTAACACAGGTTTTATGTGCGTGTATAGCGTGTGCTCGTGTGCTGTCAGTGGTAAATACTCTCTGCCCTACGCACTAATGCACATACGGCGCACACGACCTTTTGGTTGTTTGTTGTTGGTGTGCTTAGACGCTAAGCATAATAGGGTCTTAGGGAAAACATTAAGTACCGTCAAAGTATGGTGAAATCTTGTCCCTACTTATTGAACCTTGGTTCATCGTCAAAAAAACGACCTAATAAAAAGAAAATCGCATGATACAAGCGCCAACGTCTATATTTTTAAAATACCATGGTCGAAATATTCAAACCTTCATAAGAAAGCTATTGGTCCTGTCATGCACGACACTCTGTGCATGTGTGACGACACATGCGATTAGCCCACGTGTGAGCTTTGTTTACAACAAATGCTACTTCTACGTCACTTCCGGGTCAAAGCCAACTCCAGCATCTTGCGACGCGTTCATGAAAACAAGAGAAGGACCTGTCCGTTTGGGTATATTTATTCTTGAAATTTAACACTTTCCCTTTAAAAAATCTGTGTTGCGATATGATCAGGATACTGTTGAGGTACGAAAATGTAAGAAATTAAGAAATATCTACTCAGCCGTGTCCATGGACCTTTAAGCTTTACAACATCAACAATGGCTGTATCCATCACAGCTGTATGAAAAATACCATACTGGCCCACTAAAATGGTATACTGGCCCGCTAAAATGGTCTGTTTATCACATTTTTAAATGAACAGATGCAATTTCTTCAAAAACCTATACATCTACAAAGTATCTTCACTTTATTCAGCTTTGTTGAGTTGTCGTTAAATTTTAATACCCCTCTCACTCACTCTTACAAAACACTATTTGTGTGTTATTTACAGCCAATGAATCTCTTGGTAGTTTGTCGGAATGAAGAACTATGGTGAGGGGAGTAAGCCGAGAGCATGCCAGCCTTGGAACCTAGGCATCTTGTAGGGCGAGCCTTCTTGTCAAGAGTTTTTGCTCGATCCATGGGAAGGATTCAGTTTTTTTCTGGTTCATCAGGCATTTTGCCATGAACATCAAAAGTCCGGAGGTTTATTTATTTTTTTTTTGTAGGGACTTCGAGTCCTTGCAGTAAGTCAGGGAAAAGGTATGAAAATAACTTGCTGGTTAGGGAAATTTGTGTTTTTTGTTTCTTAAATATCATAATTTTGTTGTGTGAAATTCGTACAGTCTGAAGTGTGTGATTCATATTCATTTTGAGCATTGAACAAATGATTAATAATTGATCATACGTTGTAAAGTGTAGAATTTCGATTTGTCCTTTGAAATCAAAAGTCAAAATTGTCCACTTTTCAGAGGGAAAGTAAATTTGGTAAAATGTTCAAAGGCATTTTCAGCATTGAGAAAGCAATACTTGGCAACTGCAACATTCATTTGTGATATTTCATATGAACAATTCGCTTGATTGTTGGTGCTGTTGTTTTGGTCAATGAAGGACAAATTTGTAGGATGTGCTTCCAGTGACCAACCATTGATCCCAGCCCAGGGAGGCAGGAAGTTCATTTAATGAGCAAAGATCAATTAGGGTTATGCAATGTCATATTTTGAAAAAAACGCTTCAATATCAGTGAAATGAGTTTTAATACTGTTCTCTTGCTAATGTTGTTGTAAAGAAAGGTTTCCTTGTTGAAATTAAACCTAATTTGTACTTCATGGATGGGCCTGACATTGAAATTCACGTTTTACAAATTCTACCAAATACAAAGTGTAGCTAATTTTGTGTTAGTTAGAGGATTTAACATGTTGGAACTGCCTTTCTATGGACAATTAAACACTAGAAACAAAGCTGCAACTGTTTGCATGAAGACCCAGGTCCATTAAATTGAATTATACAACTTGAAGTTACTATGTTGTAGTTCACCAACCCAGCCTCGTGTCAAATCCACATAGTGCGATATGGCAAACTATTCGGTCCATTTTAAAGGGGACGCAGTGATCACACTGCAAAAAGAGGTCTTACATGTCAAACTTGTTATCAATATTCTGAAAAAAAAATCTGCTACTGTTCAGAGGGAATTCCAGGTTTAAATTTGTTTATTTCAACTTGACATAGTGTATGATTGTCAATCCAGACAATTGTAACATCATTTGGGAAAGCCTCCCCCAACAAAATGGATTTCTTTTCTTGAAGTTCTTGAAGGTCCTTCACATGGAACTCTTGGTGCGTAACACTTAACCTACCTTCTGGTCGAGACCCAAGAGACCACTTTGCCTGACCTCAGAGTTTGGCCGTCATGGTCATATGGTAAGTAGTCTACATCCCCGCACTTTGAGAACTGACCGCATGTACTTTTTGATGGTCAGATTTCAAAAATCAAATTTTGGGTCTCAAGATAGTCTCTCCGGGACACAAAATTCTGATCACCTGTGTGCCCCAAGGTCCTTCCCCGACTCTTTCCCCCAGGAGACGTGGTCATTTAGCTACTTATTTTTGCTTCTGTACACAGTTTGACAATGTTGATCAGATGTGTTGGCCCAAAGGACTGGTTTCTTCCATTATTAGCAATTTCACCAACAGTCAAAATTTGTTATGCTTTACATCTGTTGAAATATTCAAGATACAAATTCAGGAAATGACACGTCGACGAATAGTGGTCTGTGGCCCTTTTGTATTTGCAACTACATCACTTGATTGCTACCCTTTTTGTGTCAAGTAATTTTAACAAACAGCAAATCCTAGGGAACTCTCTACAGGCTGTCCCAAAAAAATGTTAACACAACACTCGCGACAAGGCATTGTTTGGTATGCCGTTAAGCCTAATAACTAGATCTTTTATTTTGCCGTTTATTTCATTGCAATTGGACTGTAGAACAAAGATATGCTTCGTCAAAAGGAGAGTGCAAATTCAGAGTCGTCCGATTTGCATTGGTTAACATTGTGAGTTGCGGAAAACGCGATTTTTAACATATGGCCACCTTGAGTTAATGATATATTATTGATTGGCTATTGAAGCTACAATCCCTTTTGAACTTCATTATTGTCAATAAAATGTGAACATAATCTTTACAATCGGCAATACGTTGTGTTTTTCAAAAAATAATCAGTCAGTTCACTTTCATTAGCAAATTTAGTTAACCCTTATCAAATCGGTCAAAGTTACACAAAACGCTAGATCCAAACCAAATTAAACCAAACAAACATTCAGACACTTCCTTATTGAATTCCTAAGAAAATATATGATTCTGTACACAATAAACAACTAACACACGCAAAAAAAGAAGGAAAACGAAAAAAGAAACCTACTAGAAAACTAATAGGCCTGCATGGACTAGTAAAGCAGGTGGAATTGGAAATAAAGATACAGTAGCAGTCCAAACAGGGAGTTTCAATTGTGGAAACGTGCAAGGGTTGTAGCAAAATGAAAACCTTGCTCCATAGAAGTGGGTTAAAAAATCTAAAGAACATTAAAAGAACTAAATACAAAAAACTCAAATCTAACCTTCAAATAATGGAAATAGGTGCATTTGAAGCACAAAGTAATTAACATTAGAAAACATTTAGTGTATCACACTGCTCATTTGGAGGGTGCTATTATAGTTGATTATTGCAGTGCGATTTTTGATATGGTCATGGTTACAAATAGCGCGCACGATTGCATATCGTAACATGAAATGAGGTTATTTTAAAGGTGCTTGTTCCGATTTTTGTCTATCGTGTTCTGTACTTGATATGAGAACCTGACGCTTGTACACATTGACCATCAAGTACCGTGGGAAACAAACTTGCGGTTTTGATGCTAGATGCGATAATGCATAGTGGAACGCCCTATTCACTACTGTGCTAATATTGATGGTTAACCATAAAAACGGTACTTTTTTATCTGTATCTTGAGAAAGAAATGGATTTGAAAGCTGAAATTTCAGGACGAAAAATGAGAAAAATACGGTATAAAAATGCTGATATAAAAATTACCGGGTGAATCAGGGGGGTCCCAAATACGGAACAAGCACCTTTAAGTGGGACCATGAGTTTCAATTGAATGCACAAACATTCATATTTTCATAGCCATCTTGTGGGGTAAAGGCGCAAAAGACGACAGTCACTTGTGCCATTGGAGAACAAGTGTTTTAATATGTTAAGGGGCCTATTACAAATGCAGGATAATCTACAAATCACACACAAACCAGGACAAATGCTCAAATGAAGCACTTGGGCCATGAGTAACTTTGGATTAAAGGTGCAACCTAAATATTGTGTCGTAATAATACTTTCATATAGATTAGTCTCGATCAATAGATTTCTTACCTGTATTTACTACAGAAATGTCTAAAAGAGATAAAAAATGATTTTTGATTTGATTATATTCAATTCGCTTTTGCTCCTATATACAACAAAAAAATTAAAAATTTTCACAATTTTTTGTACCAAAGAAACAGTTCTCAGCTTAATATCCTTTCATATGGGGAATTTTTGATGGCAACTTTGTCATCAGGGCAAAATTCAGTACTTTCGATTTTTAAGGGACATCCTGATAGTGAATCTCTCGTTGCACCTTTAATTGGCACTTTTGTGACCTGGCTAGCATAGATATTTTTGGCTCATAGTCCTTCCTCAGAAAAATAATAATAGAGGGGATGTGCCTGTTACGTCCTCAACCATAATGCTGACCTTTGTTCAACAGGTTCAATCAGAAACTGCTGTTATTTGCACCACATTACTGGCATACAAACAAGGCGTTTTCCCAGTTTCACGCAACATTAAATTAATGGACTGCATTTCGGTACAGGACACCAGTTCGATTCTTTTGATCCTCAGCCAATTGATTAAAACAGGCAGGACCTCTGATAGGTTAGAAGAGTGGGAAAAAAATCTTGTCTCTCAATCTGTGTTAGTTTTGGTAATATTTTGTACACAATATTTGTTTGTATTAGGAATGCAGAAACATGTACATTCCTATATTTTTGGTCTTCTCCCTTAACAATCCTGTAAAAAATTTCTCCGATTGGCTGGCTTTGTCTTTTCAGAAATGAGTTGAGTTTTGTCCAGGTTTTTCACAAAATTTTTCAATTTGGGCTTTCCTGATCAAGTCCATTACAAAGAAACAGACCACGAATGGGCATCTCTGATCCCTGTATAATATGGGGGGGGGGGGGGTTTTGGTGACTTTCTTTGGGGGAGGCAATCAATCATTTTTCTCTTATTGCCGCAGAAATCATATGACTCGCCTCGTTAAAAATCAATGGGAATTCTTACAATTGGGATGGCATACTTGAGTTGGCGATGGTAATGCTCAAAAGCTTTTCGTAAAAGAGCAATTTTTTGTAATTACAACCATGCTTCCCGAGTGTATCTAATGCCGAATGAACCCCAAATTTCTGTCCGTCAATGTTGCAAATAGTGCACCGACACACAAAAATGACTCTAACTTGATTTGCCTGAACCAACAAAACAACTAATGGATGACGTGGCTATCTCATATTGAAAGGACCTTGTTTCAGAGCATCCCTGATTTTTAATCGTTATACAATGTCCACTCGGCCACCTATGGCGTAGCCAGGGGGTGCTGGGGTGCGATGCACCACTAAAAATTTCAAGTCCGCTTTTACATGTTGAAGGTCCGCTTATGCCATGTTGAAGGTCCGTTTTTGTGTGTTTATATTTGGCGCGTGTATTTTAAAGTGTTGTGGTTACCCAACTATTATTGATCAACACAGTGGTTTGCCCGCATTGCTCTATAATTAATTCTGGTATTTGCACTATACTTTGTAGTGTTTTGTTACGGCGATGATGTTTCATTGCTCCACCCCCCTCCCCCCCTCCCCCCCCCCACCCCCGCTTCTTCAGGTTTTGAATGATGGTAAAAAAAAAATTGGGCACCGGCGAGTGCAGCGAGCCGAAAAAATTGTTTCTTTTCTCGACAAAAGTCCACTTCTGGAAAATCCGCACCCCCCAAATAAATTCTGGCTACGGGCCCTGACGCCAGCCTATGATCTAGTAATATATTTATTAATCTTTCCCGGAGATGGCCAGCCCAACGATGTGAAAAAAACCCATGTGCCGCTTGGCCGGATCGACCAAGGCGACCTTCGTAATTAGCAGCACGACGCTCTACCGAACTGAGCTATCAGGCAGGGTCGGTAGAAGAGCGATAAGATAATCTCTATAGGTTTAGGTTCGAAAGCTCAGTCGGTTGAGCGTCGTGCATGTCATACGAAGGTCGCCGGTTCGAATCCGGCCAGCGCACATGGGTTTTTTTTTCAACACTATCGTGCGCTGGCCATCCATGGAAAGATTAATAAATATACATCCGTGTCTACCTGTAGAACTAAGTTAGTTTAAATCTCAAACCAAATATATCGTATATTTTAAATATACAGTTCTGATGCGATCCGATAGGAAAGCGAATGA
>JAMKCH010046304.1:0-18705 GCA_023653785.1 Ophioderma brevispina | reverse complement strand
TGTGTAATATGACTTTTTATTGGAAATAAAAATAAAAGTTGAAGATATCGACTGAAGACAACACTGAGTAACGGGTGATTGATTATTGACAAAAATCGCCGACATGAGGGGATTAATGTAGATCGTCCAGACCTGTGTAAACCACCCGAATTGCTTTAATTGATTGGTCTTACTACATGAAGTTGCATTAAAGCGCATTCCTACCGAAGTCCGAATTGTTTAGTCGAAGGGACGCAAAGCATTGCGGTTGCAACGAGAGATTCCAGATAACAGGTGTCCGAAAAAATGTGAATACTTCTGATTTTGGCAATGGTGTAAAGCTTTATATCAAAAAACATCACCATCTTTAAGGAATTCGGACGAACAGTTTCTTTGGTACAAAATCTGTGAAATTCTATTTGTGTATAGAGCAAATACGAAATTAGCATATGTTTCTATTGAAATATAAGCATATAAAAATCACATTGTTGCACTTTTAAGGACAATACTGTAACCAAAAATACAAGGTAAGAATCATTTGAGTGTCAATATATATTAGGAAACCTACATATGAGACTTACATGGAGTCTCAAAATCTCTCGGTGCAACTGTAACCAATTATAACAAAGACGGGGTATTCCTTTTTGACCGAATATAGGCCAAGTGATTAGTGTGGTAGATGAAACGTTACTTCTCGATTACGAATTTTGGTGTTTGTTTTGTAATTATACATTCATACTCCTAAAAAAAATAAGAGTTTTTTTTTAAAGTTAAATTTTGTATGAACAGAAATTGAAAGAAAACTTTGTTTTGTATTGTTTTGTATATGTGTGAGTGGTTTTGTTTGTTTGTTGGGTTTTTGTTTGGTTTGGTTTTCTTATTAGAAATACACTTCATATAATACAACTTATAGAAAACGCAACATCAACTGTTGGTATGGCCTTGTTCATTCGAACTAAGTAGGTTAAGTAGGGAGAATCCAAAAGCTAATCTCTTCGGACTTGAGTTAATTAGGACTTCGGTAGGGCTACCATTAAGTGCATAGTATGGAGGCGGAGCCCATGCGGCGGGCCCTCTGAGGTGAGAACGCAGTGCGCATACCTGGGGGAGTGATTGAATAAAGTGCACCTATAATATTGTAAGGATAAGTGCGAAATTAAAATAAATCTTAAATATACATGTGTCAACTTGGAAGTTGATACCGGAATTTCACTTTCACTTAACCAGGCGAAGTGATTAACCCTGTATATAGAGCATATTAAGAAATCGTATTCCTGCACAAGCGTATATATCACAAATTTCAAAAAATTGGGGTTCAAGATATCACCCTCCTCGTGGTGGAACCCGGTAAATGATTTTTCAGGCGAAAGATAATCACTGAGGCCTACGTAACATTTTGGGTTGGGTCTATTTTGTAATTTACTGCTTTTTAATTCACTGTTGTTTTTTTATATTCATTGGATTTTAATTATGCACCGCCAGGGACACTTATCTGATGCCAGTCTGGCCACACGTGCACCAGATGTCAAGTCAGATGGCAACTCTCAGTGCTCCAAAACTTAAAAGAGACATGAGGAGATTTGCAGAAAGAAGCGCCTCCCAATTTTTTTTCGAACCCGGGTTTTTTTGCATATTTGGGGAATGCTTTCCAATGTATAATATTCCTTAGTGACAAAAGATAAAGAAAATAAAAAAATTAAAAAAATTAATATGATGATTTAGTACTTCCTACATGCACGACAGAAAGTCAAAGCACGGTGTCCTACGGGGACAATTACGAATCTAGTCAGAAAAGTTCAAAACAAGGTTTGCGGTTTTCTTTTGTACTTGTTTGGCCATTAACATTCGGAAAGTTCGTGGTTAGGTGTCGACAATCGATTCTTGTGCAATTTGAGAGAAATTGATTCCTAAAAAAAAATCTACCTCCTGCACTTTAATATGGAAGGTCTATAGGGCAAAGAGAAACATCATCGAAACACCTCCAAATAAGCATAAAGTCATGCGATTATCCTTCCAAGAACACCACGTACGCAGCTCCATCTGAAACATCTGCGGGTATACACTAGCGGCACACACCGAGAGCGCCACCCACGGGATCGCCACCGTGCAACGCGGACATTGCCAATCCGCATGCGGAGTTGCAAGCGGATCTTTGCAGTACAGCATGCGGAAGTGCAAAGCAATCGGTCGTTGAAAATACCTATATTAGCCGTATACGGCTAGGAACCCCAGGGTTATGTAGCCGTTACGGCTGTGACTACGGAAACACTTTTTTTTTGGGAGGGGTAGCCTGAGGGCTACATCGCTCATATTCGCTTGGGTTTTGGACCTACTTTTCAAATGCAGTGTTGCAGATAAATATTCCGGACGATTAATCCTCTAAAATGAATGTGTGATCGTTTATGAAATGTTGGGCCATTTTACGTCATATGGATATGTACTAAATAAAGATAGGCCAGCGAAAACCTGAAACGTACATTTACAAAAAGATATTATTGTTTAAAAAAGAGTAGAAATACAGGGCAATATAACGGAGGTTACTGGAAATTTACAGTGATTTGCTGTTAACAGCGTCTTTAAATCGGTTATGAGTTCATTGACTGAACGGTGTTTAAACGTTGGGAACACATGTAGTAAGTCGTGGGCGCGGCGATATCAATATTAATAATAAATAAAAATTACTTTAAAAAGGAAAGGGGGATCAAGAGGAAATATCCATTGTAATGGTATGGAAGGTATTAGTAAGATGATATATTGCTTATTTTGTTAATGATTGAGCAATGAGTGCATGAAATGAACGAGGATAAAACGTTTGGCAACACATGTAGCCCAAGTCGTGAGCGATATCATAAATAATAAATACAAATTCCTGTTAAAAGGAAAGGGCGCGTCAAGAGGAAATATCCAATGTTAAGTGGTATGTGAAGGTATTAGTAAGATGATATATTGCTTTATTTTTCATGCTTGCGTCACGGGTTCAGATGATATAAAAAGGATCTTTCTTTAAAAGAATATTAATTTCTTTTAGTCGTAAAATCAAGGGGACTATGCTGTAGATCAGAAAATGCCCATTTAAGAATGTTTCCTTTTGATGTTATGAATAAAAAAGTTTTCAAAATTCTTTCACTATCCAAAGGTGGATTGATTTAATTGCCTTTATGTAAAGGAGGCCTCGAGGAACATAAGTTTAGGATGTTGATGTATCAGCAACCTTAATAATAAGTTCTTACATTTTTTAGGGAACCATGAATGGCTGGATTTGATTGGATCAGCCACCTTTCTTTTAATTTTTGCTTTTTTTTTTTTTTTTTTTTTTTTTTTTTTTTTTTTTTTTTAAACTTTTGATTTTTTGATCACAAACCCTGAAACCGTGATAATACACCTCAGGCTGTGTTTCCTACCTTCATGTCAAACATCATGGTCCAAGGTCAAGGGGGCCTTCAAACGCATAGTCTGACAACACGATCTCATGTTAGTATACTCTGCATTTCCCTGTGTGTGACCTTTAACCCTATGCGCCACTTTTTTAATAGAAGTGATCGTTACGAGTCAATCCGGTGTCATGATCAGTAATCTGTCATGCAGTAACGATGTTCTAGTTTTGGTATATGAATTGAACTAAGTGCAATGCGTGGGTGAACAATTTAAAATTTTGACCAAATTTAAGTCTTTGCTTTGTGTGACAGAGGCAAAATTTAAGAAAATAATATGAAGTCTTTGGGTGACACTGTTGCTGAAAGGTGGAGCTTTACATTTTTTAAGGGCTTTAAAATAATTATTTAACAAAATGTTCGCGATCACGGTTGGGTACTGTGCCGGATCCTATAACATACTTTAAACGTCGTCGCATGCAAAATATCCGGAATTACTTCTTCTAGTTCTGCTGGTGATTCTGCAGTGGTCAACCTGTGGTGGATAAGTTATAGCGTTGATTGTTTTCCCGAATAACGTGTAGTATGGTATATTTTATTGGTTCGCATTTTTTTTCCTTAAATTCCGTAATGTAATAGAGGAATATCAGGGGGTTGACACGTAGCGCCTGTCCCCGCTTTTGCTCCTTTACCCCCAATAGGCTATGGCAAAATAACGAAAGTCGCGCGCATATCAACGAAATTTATGTCCCTCTTGTATTTATTAACCTCATGGTATAGAGTTTAAAACCGGGTGTTTCACCGTTTGTACCATGACAGTAACGAACTGCGCATTGCAAGACTCGGCTATTATATAGCGCCCTCGATTGGACCTAGGCCCCCCCCCCCATTTTAAGGGTTGTACACGTAATGTTTCAGAATGCTTAATTATTTTGTGACTTCTCCTACTTCTACTTGGATACTGCACAACATCCCTGGTGGGACAAACCTGCAGGAAATGGTGTGTGCAATGCTTGATGACGAACTTTTTCTTGGCTTGCTTGGCTCTTGAAGTAATTTGCAACAGCTGATTGAAATTGGTCCGGTTCTGTTCTTGAAGATATGTGGTCTGTTTTTCAAATGCGCTTATTTTCATTGATTTTCAAGGTCAATTTGTGTATACTTAGTATCAAAATTTAGCTCTTTAATGCTCGTTAATTTATTTGATCTATTTATGAATCAGGTAATATTTTGCTTACACACTTGCCATTCTACATTCGGGTCCTTTTAATTGAAATCCCCTGGAAATAATGTAGTTCTCTACTATTTGTTTTTTTGTAAAATACGTAATTTCACCGTAGATCTTAATGGTTATAAGCCATTTATAATTCACAGCTTCATATAACACCATTTCTCGTTTTTAGTCTAAATAGTCTACAAAATTATCGCCTATGTAGTGTTATCCCCGAGTTTTTATCTGGACTTTTTTAGTGCTGTGTCCCCCGGGCGCTTTAAATCAACCCGATCGTTATAGCGCCCCCTGTAAAGCAAGCCCATGACCACGGTTTGTCTACAAGTGTCATCTCCTTAATTTAATCCTCCTTGGGATGAACCCCCTCTTCACTCTGCTAAATATTACGTTCATGTATACCTCGGCTTAAGTGGTGGTCCAAAAATCACATATCAACTTGCAAAAACTCCCACAATCTTGTCTTACTATCGCCATTCCCATACCTTTTAATGGCTATTTCCCCTTGACACGCCTTTTCCTTTTTTACAGGAATTTTTTATTTTAAAAATCACTTGAGTGCAGTGGACCCTAGAACAAGGGAGTGTTTCTTTGAAATCCCTTGGGCTATGGCGGACGACAGACTATGCCTATGGCCAGTCCTGTCATACACCGACGCATGCGATGCAAATATGGGTTAAACTGAAAGCTTTGAGGTATTTTTTGAGGGAGACGATGTTGATTTGTTCGACATGCGACGGTCGAAGGATCAGCGTGAGGATATGGTTTTATCGGAAGCAAAACAAGATATTCCGAGGTGAGTTTTACAACGGGTCAGTCCCAACAGTGACCAATGTGACTAGTCCCTCCCAAATAGGTATCCCATATACTTCGTATAAGGGTACACCCACTGACGGCCATAGAAATGTGGGAATGTCATGAAATTCCCATGAGTGTGGATGGAGCAAAATTTTTCACCAAAGTTTCGCTGAAATGAATAAATCTTTGCAATAATTGCTCACAATATCCATGTTCTACAATGTAGGAGATCACATGCTAGGTAATTTTAGGCAGTATTAAAAGGGGATGGGCCATTTAAGGAATATGAATTTTTCATCTTGATAGATTGGCCTTCACCCACAAACTCCACCTGTAAAATTTCGCACCAATATCCATTTTGATGTGACATCTAGAAACGTGATTTCGTAAGCCCCCAGAGAGTACTGTGTAATTTAATAGTGGTCGACCAATATGGGTACTTTTCGCTCATATACTTCCAAACCACATCCTTTTGGCCGTAAGATTTCAGAGTAAATTAAAAAATAGTAGCTTTCTTCGATCCAAAATGTTTGACCCCTTTCGCGTAAAATCTGCTTCTGGGGACGAGGCCATATAGCGCGGGCCCATGGACCTTTTAAAGTAATCATTTTTGTGGGTTCAATCTTCAGAGAATCATTTGTGTACCGCTCATTGTAATGGCAGAGTGTGTGACTCTAGAAATCAATGTTGGGACAATAAGTTGACTCTTCATTTGAAATAAGAGTCACACCACTATAATACTGTCAAGTCCTGCCATTGTAACTTCAGAGTCCCGATCTAGCACGATTCGTCAGCATTTTAATGCATCTGCCATCTGGCCTATAGCTTTATCATTGCACGTCTTTTACATAGGCCGCTTTTCACATGCGCCTATCGTAAAAAATTAAATATATTTAAAAATATAATTGCTTTCACACCGGTTCGCAATGCAACCCTAAATATACAGCAAATCAGACGCATTCTTTATCGAATGACGTTTTCGGTATGGACCGCTCTATTTTAGGTTTGGCGAAAGTGTACTACAACTGTAGTCAGCAGATTTAACTGAATTCCAATACACTGCAGGTAAATATTACTGACCTCTCACCAAGTGTGTTTTCTGATGTCCTTTATAATACAAATCATCGATCGACAGTGATTTGCAAAAACGGCTTATAAAGAACAACATAGTACATCTACAATTTGCTTTTCCATGTTGAGTAATGGCTCAGTATTGCCCGCTGTCCGTCACTGTTGTGGAACTGAACACATATATCTAAAATGAGGATTCCCCTGAATTTTTGTATCTCAGAGTTACCAATTAATAATCATAAAATAAGTATGGCCATCTATTATGATTAAGACCTTCACAGTAATTGTGTGCCTGTTTTAACCGACCTCAGGATCAATATGAAACCATTTTTATTAGCTCCGCATATTTGCGAAACCGTTTTTTTCTTCGGCGCCTATTCATTTACACTGCTAACATATTATTGTATATACGGAATTGCTGCTAACCGTGATTCGAAGTGCGCCCAATAAAAACGTTCACAGGTAGAAGTCCTTTTACTAAGAATGATAAAGGACCAACAAAATCGCCACCACTGTGACGAAGCAATATGAATCGTGCTTATTAGTGGTCCTGAAATTGAATTTCTCATAAAGATTTAACCACAAAATCAAAATATTACCTTGGTCATGTGGTTCTCCTACATTACATTACAGAACATTGCAGGCCTTTTATATTTTCAGGGAAACTGAGATGAACAATTTTGTTCTATCCACGATAGGAGTTTCTTCTCTTCGGCATCGCCTCTATGGGCAGTGAGTGGTACCCCCATGGCCGTAGCCAGGGAGGGGGTTGCTGGGGTGCGACGCCCCCCCCAAAAATGAAAAAGGTCCGCTTTATTATGATGAAGGTCCGCTGGTTTGTCATTGGAAGTTCCGTTTTTGCAAGTTTGGGGGCGGGCTTGCGTAAATTTTTGTGTTGTTTTAAAAAGTGGTTTGGGTGATATCCATGGGATATATGCACTATTATCTGTTTAATCCATTACTTCGCATAGTCCATGTTATTTTACTGTCTAATCCCCGTTTGGATGTGTTTATCCCACCTCGTAGCGCGAGCCGAAAAAAAATTGGTTTGTTTGGTACGCCAAAGGTTCCGCTTTCGGCAAATCCGCACCCCCCCCCACATAAATTCCTGCTACAGGCCGGTGTACCCTTTTAACTATTAGGGGTGTCCATTGCCCGAGGTCTCTGGCTTTTTCCGCGAAACGATAGCCCCTACTAGTAGGTAGGTCGGACGACGTGCAACGCTACGGGAACGAGCTAGTGTCCAGGTGATTTTAGAAGTTGGTTTTTTTTTAAAAAAAACTTTTTATTTTTTTTAATGAACATTCTTGTCAAAATAAGAAACAAATTGACAACATTATTTCAAATGGGGGGTCAGCGTTGTGGAGTTATGGCAAAATTTTATAAGGTGCTGAATTAAAGAGGCACTGGCACATTTTCCAAAATATAAAATTTCTTCAATTGCCCTCTCACATGATAGTCTCGGCAATTAGGAAAGAACAGGAGACTATTTTACACATAAAAAAAAGTGTACCCCAAAACAGATAGGGACCTTGATATGAGGATAAAGACATCCAGGTAAGGTGAGGCCAACTTTAGTTTTCCATAAACTGGTAATTCAAAAATGTGTATGAAAGGTTTGACCCGTACTCACTGATATTTAAACCACAAAAGGTTAGACCTGCCAAACAGTGTGCATAGCGTGGGAAAAAATGCATACAGGGTGTGCTCATGTGTTTAAACGCCATTTTCGTTTTGTCTGCTGAATTAACGTCGCGGCGACATTAAATGATTAAAATCGTTCTCATTACCCATAAGGAAGCTGATTTGGTCTTATCATTTCGGGTGAGGGCTTTTGAATATAAAAGCTTACAACCATGCAAAATATCGATTTTGAAAAATCTAGAGGGGCGCACTATTTTTCAAATGTACCAGTGTCTCTTAAATTGCATTTTTCATCTTTTTGGAAAAATGAAAAAGGCCGTAATTGAGAGATTTGATGGAATAGTTTTATGTGTAAGTTCTACTTTATTCTGAGAAAGTACAAAGTTTCAGAAGAATCTAGACCCATTTCGGTGGGCGTTTACAGGCTTTCGACTTTGCCAAGTATGCCTATTTGGGATTTAACCCACATATGTGAAGTATATGGGTACGTATTGGGACTAGTTTACATTTTATAATATTATACATTCATGCGACACAAAACCATACTTTTTGCTTGGACCATTCATTTAATGTGGGCACTATGCCACAATTGGATAAAGATTTTGCTATGGAAACACACACTGGTTCAAATCACTGACCTTTACACATGATTAGGTGGGTCTGAAGTCGCGAGTGAGTCACAACAGGAAGTTGATTTTCTACATCGGTAATAGTTGGCGGGAAAACAATGCATACACCTTGTCAAAGTTAAGGGATTTTGGAGGAACAATAGAACATGCTCCACAATATGCTTGTTGCACGCCATTACCAAAGGTAAAAAGCAACAACTTCATGTTGTGAACTCGTGCGGACCATTCAATGTGGGACAGCCCACTATCATGTTAGAGGTCGACTAGTGTTTCTTCTTTTTTTCTTTTCTTGTTCAAATGCACCAAACTTAAGTTAAAATTGTCGCAAAATGACAAATAAAATAATTATTTCTTTCCAACAAATGTACATACATACATAAGAACCATTCTTGTGATGTGATACTGGAAAAACAACCAAGTCGCACAGGCAGTTTTGAAAAAATAAAGAAAATGGCTCAAAAAATCTGTTATTGTACTTTTTTTTTTGTCAGATGTATAAGGCGTAACTTGTGATGTGTGGATCAAAGAAGAATAAATAAACAGTTCTGCAGTGATAGTAAGAACTCAAAATTAAATTTCCACCATGTGGCGCTTTTCCCAGAAAAAAAAAATCGCATCACATTAAAGGACATCTATGAGACCATTTCCAGAAGAAGCGCCACAATTTTTTTGGGTGAAATTATTTAATGATTTTGATTCTTACCAATGTACAATGATGGGGGGGGGGCACTAACTTTCATTTGCGTAGGGTGGCGGCCGCGCCTGCCGCGCACCTTGGACCTTGCGAACTAAACAAAAAATGTACAAAATGGGGGTTCGGCAAACTGAACAATTGCACAATTTAGACCCTTTAGAACTAAGTTTTGTTCAAAAATTAGGCACACAAAAGTTAGCTTCAAAATCAAAATTTTGCTTGAAATGGGGATCTTGTGAACTAAAACATGCTCAAAATGGGACCTTGCGAAGTGCTGGAAGATGGCTGAAAAGGGGGTCTAAGGGCCGCACAACCCGGAGACACCTTTTAGGTCGGATACAAATCAAACACAAAAGCTAGGAGTCGGGAAAAAGCTTGGCAAACAAAAAGATCCGTTTTTAAGCGAAGTTTGAAGTATTGGGATAGGGATAGGCGAATGCTGTTTGGAAGCGAATTCCAAACAGCTGAATTAGCAAAGTTAAATGAGTGTTCACCAGCTGATTTAAGGAGATGTTTCACAACTTTTCAGATGAACGGAGCGAAGGAGATGGTTGTGCAAGATGTATACAGATAACAAATATAATGGCAAGTTCCCTTTGAAATGCTTGAAGGCAAAAAAAGCCAATGTGACATTTTATGTGAAACTCCCATCCATGGGTACAGGGTTATAGTAGAGTATATAAGGGGAGAAAAAAATGATATTCTCAGATCATTTTGTCCTCACTCTTGTTTGATGTAGACTGACTCCTGAGCATTTTGACACCAATTTTGTCAAAATCGGATCAAAAAAATGAGACAGGTGCCGCCCAAAAACGCCATTTAAGGGAGGGGGGTCTGCCAATTGATAAAATTGTCAATTACTGTAATTATATATGACATTTTAGACAGGTTGGTGTCTAAAATATGTATTTGAGGTCACAGAATCCCTTTGTAAAGTTCCAGCAGTTGTCAGTCTACCGCTTTTCGTAAAAATGGCGATTTTTGGTCAAATTCACTATGAGGGCGGCTTTTGCCATTACAAGGTAGGCGCGGGCTTTCTGATTGCAATCATTGAAACTTGGCCTAAAGTACTAATTGATAGTACCTACTGTAAAAATTTGAGCTCTTTAAACCTAACGGTTTCAGCTGTGGCAGCCGGTTATTGGAATGCATCATACACACATTTGTCCATAGGGTGGTGGAGGTCAACGAACTTTTGAACCTATATTTTCAATAGAGATATTGCCAATTATAAAAATTGGCAAAGTGACAAAACAAAAAAGAGCTATGTGCTGAAAATTTATTGAATATACTTTAATACGGCTATCTTCAATTCCACATAGAACAATATCTAAAAATCAGTAAGGTTAGGGCGTGGCCGGCAACGCGCCCTCGTGGCTTAATTTTAAGTTAACATGGCTATTTTGAAAACGAAAAATCAAAACCAGACGAGACCTCAAAACACATAAAAATTAAACCTGAACATTGAAAAATATGGCCACAATAATTCCAGTATTGGACCAAATTTATCATTTTCAGACCCCCCTCAGACCCCCTTCCCTGAACAGGCAGTTTTTGGGCGGCACCTTCTCATCTTTTGGCCGATTTTGACAAAATTGGTTTGTCAAAATGCTCAGGGGATCAAGATACATCAAAATAAGAGTGAGCAAAAATGATCTTTTAAACATATATTTTATAGCCACCCTAGTTATAGTGTTATGACGTCACGTGGACGTCCAAGGTCAGAAATACCTTTCAAACACCAAATAAATGAGCCTGGTGCAAAAAGTGAATCTTCTCCGAATTTTATATAATAAAACAGATTTAATAATGATTTTAATCAGTTTGGTTCAGAATTTGTAGATGTCAAAAAAAGCCCGACTTGTCGTGTAGTCAAGTTCTGGTAAACTTTAGAGAACTCACAGAATTCAAAGCTGGCAATGCTTATTTTACCAGAAAATACGTAAAAGGTAGACTTTATTTCAAATTCACTAAAAGGGACACTAAAAAAATTGGGAGTAGTTTGAGCTATTATTGTAACTTCTAAAGCACAGTAAATAATGAGCCCCCAGATATGGGATAAATATCTGAATATAAGACCAAGCATTGCATAGTATTTGCGTCCTAAAAATCCAGATCAAGTTAATTAATAGTGAATTTTTATTAGACATATTTATAATATGAAATGGTTAGTAAAACCCAGAAATCTGGCTCTGCTATGACAATTAAGATTTCCACAAATTACTGGCAAGATAGAGTAGTTACAAAGTAATTACTTGGAAAAATATGAGTTGAAACTAATTGTCTTATGTAGTTTAGACATAAGAAATATAATTTAACTTGGGAAATAATTGGACTAATATAAAATGCCCACCAATAACAAATAAAATAAAAATAGTTAATTGGATGTAGTCAGAGTACTGACCGTGATGCACTAAAAGCTTGTTAGTGCCATTTGTCTTGCCGATTGGTGTAAGCGATATAATTGCTCGATAAGGTTCAAACTTGTGCACAAGTATTCTTCCATCTATAAAAGATGATTGTATGCCGACAAACGAGCCCCCAATTTTCTGTTACGAGACGTAATCAAGGTCAGAAAAGTAACCTCCCGTGGTTCATAAAGACAAAATTCACAATGACTATACTTGTAAGAAGATGGCTTGACCAAGATGTAAAAAGTCAAAGTAATGATTTTAAATAATACATAAATAAACAAAAAAACAGAACAAGTAAAAAAAAAACGATAAAAACCAAAATTGTTAAAACAACAAAATAATATATTTAAAAATTTCCAATTCAACACACAACATCTCATTAATTTCAAGTTCACAGGCTCGCACTAGTGTCTGTATAAATCTTGGTGACACAAATCTTGCTGACCAGTATAGTTCAACTAGTTCGCGAAATCGCAATAAGTACTTTTGGGATTTTAGACCGGCCGATTTTTGTTAACTTCGTAGACTTTTAAAGAACTACTGCAAGTATAATGCAACTCAGTAATGGCTTGCCATACACAGGTACTCAGTGCGTTAAAGGTGAACGTCACTGGTACAGAAGCAATGTCGTGCTGGATTTTAAGGTTAACCTTTTTTTTCCAAGGCCACCAAATTTTGTGTGAAAGCTATGACCATTCTAGCAACTTTCTAGAATTATATAAAATAACATAACATTTTATAAAATCCAAAGTATGCAAAAGTTCTCCACCCTTCTGTTTGAGAAGGTTACACTTGATGAAATCTCTTTTAATGGAAAGAAAAAGACTTGCAACAGAATTTGTCCACAGCAAATTTCCCATGATGCCAAACACAAAAGAAGACAAGATGATGAAATTTCACAATTTTCAGTTCGCTGTGAAACATGTTTAAGGAAGTCCACTTCCTGTGCTCGAAGTTTTGACATAGCAATTACAAAAGGTCTATTGTTCATCAACAGGTGTGCAATCTTGTCCTATAGGCTAAACAAAGAAACTCTGTCCGTTCTTAGAATGACAAAGATAAGACAATATGCTCCAATTGTTCTCAGATTGCGAACATCTTCTGACATGTTTGTCTCAGGAAGTTCTCACAATCTAGTCCATTTAGAACTAGGTCAGTCAGATTACAAAATTCATGCTTATTGCACAACACTTGCAAGTTTCATATTTTCGCAGTTCTCCTCACTCATATTTATATGATTAAATTTAACACTATTTAATTACTATTACAGAAAAATAATACAATATTTCAGGATTCTGTCACACGTCTTTGGTTTCAATTCATCGTAGAGAGAGTACCGGTCATACCTTTATTCTCAAAACTATTTGTAATACACAGGGATCAAAATCAAGTTCAAGGGCAAAGCCAAGACAAATTGGGAAGAATTAGAAGGATCGGGGGATAACAAGGATGACATACCATACTTTTGGAAAGAAAGTACTTTGCAGAATAAAAGCTTGTCGTGGGGAAAGGTAAGACTTAAAGCATAACGGCATTTTTTTTTAATTTTCCAAAAATTTTGAGATTTTTGCACATTTGCATTGTATTGGCTAGTAAACTATCTGTGCATGGTAATGCTCAACTGTAAGCCACTATCAGTGATTTTTTCTACACATGTAAACAATCGCATCCCCTATTTTTAATCAAAGTCCATTTTCTTGCATTTGTAATTGTAGTAAAGACCCCTGTGAGTCGCTAAATAAGTCTAAGTGTCAGGAAATTATGATTGTTATGCTTTGTTTAAAGTCGGGATCCAACTTTTTTAGATCTAGAAAGGTCTTATTTGACGGGGTAAATATCATCTTCAAGACGCTTAAAGCTTCACAAGAATGTATATTATAAGGTGTTGATATGACCTAAACACTAGGAATTTAGAGACCAAAAAATGGGATTTTGATTTGGAAAAAAATGACTGATGTGGCTTTAAAGGGACAAGCAGCGGATTGGTGATCCAAAACATCGAAAAAGCTAAAAAAATTCTTATTGGTATTTGTTCTGGCATGGATGTGCTACTAACCTGCAATGTGGTTGGCTGGGAAATCCTGATTAAAACAAGGTAGTACTTTTTATCCGATTCTGTAATTTCTATACGTGCAGTATCAAAATTCCGACTTGAGATTCAAAAAAGCCTCTCCCTTGTATATCCCGCAGTAAGCGTAATATTGTGTACCATGACCGGTCAGTCTGACCTCAAAAACAAACAGTATTGACGTGGCTATTTTGTATGGTGTAAACCACACGCATGCTGTTTGTGTAGATTTTGATACGCAATTGTTGATGTCTATTTGCGTAGATGGTATGACAAATTTAGTATTTTTTCGTATTTGGTGTTTTTGTTCCTACATTAGAGTAGTTATATGGAATTGTACATCCTTATCTTTGATTTATAAGCTAAAAAATTGGCATTTCAACATTTTTTTCCTCGCATTATCGCTGCTTATCCCTTTAATGTTGTGTTGCAAAAAGATGGATCCTGATAATAATTCAGTGGCGATGGAAACATCCTTCCAATACGAAAATAGCCCAGCTATAGTGCCATAGTATGCGTCTATGCTCATCAATTATTTGTTCCTTGGTGCACGCAAGTCAAGTTAGATGTCATCTTCGTGAGGTGGCACATTTTCACACATTGTACATCAAAATTTGGCATGTCCAGCTCCTATCCCGGGCATCCCGGATTCTAATTACAAAATTGCTTCTTTATATGACAATACACTTTTTGAGCATTTTTTGGCCATACCTCATATCAGGAATCTGCTACTTCAATTCCTATGTTGATGTCACAAATGGCATTGTCTTTATGCAGATGCAGAACCTCCCATAAATATATATCCCACATAATATATATCATTTCGATTCACCCTGTTGACGACACCCTCCCCCAAGTGACGTCATACCCACAATCCTCTTCCTCTTTCGTTCTTGGGTTCGACAGTGTCGGTACGTAAGATATTTAGCTCCCGTAATTGGTCGAATTTTTGGTCAGATTTAGCTACTAGTGTAGTCCTGACCCTTGTGTAAATCTGTTCAATGTCATTTATTACTCCTGGGCTGTAAGTTTTGGTCATTTTTTCCGTTTGCGAAGTCGGTATTTTAATGCTTTTATACGCTTGACTTTGCGTCGTGTTTGTCAACATACAAACCCTCATAATTTCACCCCATAGACTTACTAGCGAGGGCGTGGCACTGTCCGCCAGTTCTATCATAGTCTTATTTCCCACTACTATCTTTATGTGTTAGGTCATATTATTATATTTTTTAACGTGTATTATATGTGATTTCAATGTTTGTGAGAATTGTAATTGGAAATGCCCACAGCGCCTTTGGTTTCGATCAAGATGGCGTCCGGTTTGTTTTACACAATTTTATCATTTAATGCACGACCATTACTTCACACAATGAGCGACCTTGTGGTTTACTACCTATTTCCTTACTGGTTTCTTGCAGCCCTTATGTCAGCGAGGTATGGCCTTTGATTAAAGGAGTTTGTTAGGATTGTTTTGGATCTTTTATATAATTTTCTATCTAAACTTATTAAATTTGTATTCGGGTATCCCCTCCTTGGTGCGTGCTCAGGGCGGTTTGTTTCCCTTATAAGCCGCGGCTGTAACTTGATTGTTTCGAGGCCGATTCGCGCGTCACGGGGTTACCCACACCCATGCTGATGCCCGCTGATCCTACTCCGGGGCGAATGGGGGCGCCGTGCGTATCGGTCGCTGGTATTGCACCTGGTTCGCTGTGGAGTTGGACCGGGGTATATCCATGGGTTTTCGTCCCTTCTTATAACTTGGACGTAGGGATTATGACCGGTAATGAGCGGGAGCTCCTCCTCTGATGTAAGCGGAGGGTTCACCCCCCGTTACACAGGCTTTGGGTCTGGGTTCTTGTCAGTCGCGCCGCGCCTCCGGGTGCCGTTTGCTGTGGATACTGGGCCGGCGTGGTATCCGTCTTCGTCCCGCCTATCACAATACCACCGCTATATTACACCATCGCCGTACCAGGGAGTTCCTCCGCTGCTGTAAGCGGGGGTTTACCCGCCCGTTTAATTGGTTCACACCCGCCCGGTGTCGTGTCGTCGACCTGCCCCAGGGGTGCGTAGATTGACTGGATACTATGCGTGTTGTAACCGTTTTCGGTACCCTACTGACCGATTACGGAGATCACCGCTATGGTGTCCACCGCACTTAAGGTGGTTTTGTCCTTCTATTGGTCCGCTAACGGCGACGCTGCCCCCGGGCATCGTCTACCGTGGCGGTTCCCGCTGCCAGCACTCCCGGTGCGTCAGCGAACCCCCACCCGGCGACGTCGGCCCTTCTTCCTCTATATCTATAGGGCGATTTCTGCGCTTTACTACGCGCTGGCTCGATGCCTTTTTTGGCCTTCATCCTCACAGGGTTGATGTCGGCTGCGGGCGGCTTTGATTGACCCGGGCGAATCTCCTCGGTGCTGGTCCATGGCCTGTAATCCCGGATTAGACCAAAACAAAAGGACCATTCACTGAGGGATTTTTGCCGGTCATTTTCGAGACAATACCCATTCATCAGTTTGAATCCCATTCAAAATGGTAATCACATGTTCTGCTTGGTACGTGTTTTTCTTCAGCTATATTGGGCCACGTTTCGCCTGTTTAGTACTTGCGTTATCCTGGCTCATTACGCTGGCCTCCACTATTAACTCCGTCCGCTCCACAGGGAGTTTCTGGCCGCAGGAGTGTTTGGCATTTTCAGCGAGACGGGGCTGGCGCATCGGCCGGCCCCTGCTTCGCTGGTCACCCCCCCGTTGGCCTCAATCCCTTCGGGTATTTTATCGGTGATGAGATCTCCTCCGTGTTGATGGGCCGTCTTCTAATTTTCTCAGTAAAATTAACTGTTAGCAACCACGGACCATTTATCACTGGGGTTAAGGTCGAGAGCTTTGCGGCGTGTTTAGCCCTACTCATTGTCCGTTCTTTACGGGTGATTGGTTGGTCCTTTACTGCGCTGTCTCCACCCGATGGCCTCGGTCCCTGCCGCAGGGATTTCGTCTGAGCATGTATCATTTCGTTTTCCATTTTGTGATGTTCGGTCCATTGCTAAATCCTCTCAGGGGAATTTAGCGATACAATAGACAATTCATCTCAGGATTTACGATTCGATACGGCGAGACAAGGCCTATTCACAGGGAGTTTGAATACCTATTCTTTAGGGATCAACGGGCTCTTTGAACTGGGCACTTGACTCTGTGGGCTCGCCGCCTGTTGGGGGTCCAGTCGCGGCATCTCTGCCCGCAGTATACCGCCCTTGCATGCCGTGAATCCGATCCGCTTGGATTGGCTTGGCGGGAATAGGGGTTGTGCGCACGTGCAATTGCCATGGCCGTTAGTAACCGGGCTGCTGGGGCGTTGGCCAACTAGGTTGGTCCGCTCTCCCCCGCTGGGGTTGCCTAGTGTCGTATTGCTACGTGTCGTCAGGGGGTCAACCCTCTGTTTTCGATCTCTTAAACTCGGGTATTATGTCGGTGTTTACCACCTCTCTGTCCTATGTCATCACTGTATACTGACTCCCTGCTTACCTCCACCTCCAGCACCGTTGACAATCGGTCCTCGGCGCTGGAGTATGCTTTAAGGTGACAATTTGTGGAAGCTTGTCTTAATCTATTCTTTGCCGTATAACAACACCCTCGTTTGTCCCTTTTTCGGGGCGCGGGTGTAGGCGGAGGTTGCGGTGTGACTACTTTGCGGTACACACCGTGGTATGCTTGTATTTTTGTTATTACTGGTGTACGTGGCCGTTCATGAACTTGCCTTTTTAATAATAAATACGGTCGCATACAAATCGGCCAGGACACACATCCAGGGGCTTTTAGCTAACCACCCGTAGTCTGTTCTTGCGGGTTAGGTGCTGAGTGGTCACTGGTGGTGTAGGTCCTTTTACGCCCTTAATCGCCTCCATCCCTTCCGGGATTCGGCCGATGGGAGCATCGTTTCAACTACCCGATGGATACTGGCCTGGGTTAAGCCGTGTCGCTGTAGTTACACGAGACAATACTCCACTGTGGGTGTTATGAATTCGTTTTCGGGGTAACGGAACGGAACCCCTTCGCCGGGACTGTGCACCCCCCCGGGGTGTCGTCCTCTGCTGCCGGGGGCGGCGCTTCCTCGCCAAGCGTTCCTCGGGAAAGCAGGCGTCGGGGTATTCCTACCACACCGGGACACTCGGGGCATAGCTTCCGCCTTCTCTGGTGGTAGCGGCTCCCGTTGCTTCATGGGTGGCGTCATATCCATTTATGATGCCTACCCTTTTTTGGATTCAACTTCCTGTAGTTGTCTCTCCGGTGTGGGACTCGACTTCATCCGGTTCTTCGGGGCGTCTTACGTCTTTAATTAGTCGTTTGCAGCCTCTTAGATAGTTCGCCCGGTTGTCTTACCCGAGCTCAGACCCCTCATGGGTCCGAGTTTGGATTCGGTTTTTTTAAATAAAACCCAACGCCAAACCGATGCTTTTGAGCCAGCCCTAGCGGGTTGTGCCACCGGTTGGGGATTTGATGTCGCTCCCCCCCTCCCCTTCTCCCTGGGGGTGCGTACGGGTCTTATCTGCTACTACTACTCTCCTTCTTCTCCGTCTGATTCCTTTGCTCGGTCCATTTGGTAGGACTACAAATTGGGATCACAATTGCTATGGTCTTGAATTGATGTCGATGGCGCTTTGGATTCATCGCTTTTAGCAATACTCCGGTGTCTTTCGCCGGCGGTTCACGACGATATGTAGTCGGTGTTTTTCCGGTACGGGACTGCTCTGCACTTTCTCTCCTTCACGTTTTTACGCTTATATTCATTACTTCGGATCGTGTTTGACTCGAA
>JAMKCH010046303.1:0-11475 GCA_023653785.1 Ophioderma brevispina | reverse complement strand
CCCTATATCCTTCCAACTAGGAACTATCCCAAAAATCTTCCTGGACAAATTTTCAATCAAAATATTTTTGATGATGTTTTTATGGCATGTTTTGCCTCAAGTCCTAAATGCTTGATAGTTTCATAACTCAGGCTTTCTAGCTCATCAACCTTCTCCAATTATTGCACTATGAACCTTCTGGATCAACAAACTCCATTGTGATTGTACTCTACACCACAATTTTAACTGAACCAAACTACAAAGTAGACATGTAATACACACAAAATTTTGTATGCCAAAATGTGCACAATGTTTGCAAATTATCACCAACAATTTTAAGGTGTAAATTCTGAACAATAAGGCTCACAATTTATCCATTCTCCGGATGACGAGCCCCCAATGCTGTTATGACGTCTCGTAGACGTCTAAGGTCAGAAATACCTTCAAACAATAATGAGCCTGTGCACAAGAGATCTAAATTTGATATAATAAAACCTTTTTAATGATCTTTAATGTCTGGTTCAAAAATTTGGATGTCCAAAACAAAATACATAAAATTCCAACCATTAGTTAAGATCATAATTTACTTAGAGTTTGCTAGTGTCCTGTGTTGAAAGCGTTGCAAGTTCAATGACGATATGTCCTCACAGCGAGGCTCCCAAAACTGACCGCGCACAAGTTCACATAATTAACTCCTCGGGTATTATTACCCATGGGAATCTTCTCAGTCCCCCCCCCCCATGAAGATAACTTTTGTCCAGCAGTTCAAGGGACGTCAAGGTTAAATTAAGTCCCTCACGTAATAAATCCACAGTATATCAGTCCAAGATATCTACGATTTCTATCTGTCACACAATTGAATCCTATGTTGATTCCCAACACTTAGGCTTCAAAGATGACAGTGATAATATAGGACCTCTGCTCACATGGATTAAAATATAATAAATCCTGGAACTGTACGGTCTCTCCTCAGGCAGAGTAAAAACTAGCTATCTTCTAGCTACCTGTTTATACTAGTGGATCCTGGCAGAGAGTCCTTCCAGTGATAGTATTTAACTACTTCACAGATAGATTCCCCTTTTCTACAATAATCATTACATCATCTTATGCATAAACATGACTTGCACCATCAAATCAAGATTTCACATCTAAATTACATCACTTCAAATATAACTTTGTTGGGGAATTCCCGTGATCTACAATGTTTTGATCTCAAAAGCATAAACAAGTTTCTAAGTTTATAGCATCCTTGGGGAATTCCCCCACTTCCTTTTGTGCAATCTAAAAGGTGCATTTAGCAAAACACTCTAGGGAATCCCCTTTTCCTTCTTTTCATAGTAAACAAAGTTTTTTCCCGTGAGAAATCTTTTCTCAATAAATTTGAAAAGATATTTTATCAAATTTTGAGGGCAATATAACACCGATATCACAACTTTCTCTGTCACACAATTGTCATTCCACATGGTTTATCAAGTCGTGCAGGCACCCATATTCTTTTTATCGCTGGTGTCAAATGATGTACTTATCCATTTCAAGGAGAACCCAAGCTTGCATGCAAATTCCCACACACATACAAAACGTAGGAATAAAATATACTAGCATGACACAATGATTACTGCAGCGTACGAAAAACTCTTTGATTTCATGGCATTTTAGTTTATCAAAGCAATATGGGCTCCTGGATATGGCTCTATCTAGACGATCCATCATCCATCATCAAGACCAGCCAAACAAAAACAATCATTGAAAAAAAGAATATATTCAATTCGATTGCTAAAATTGTTTCTGTTCCTGAACTATTTCGTGTTGCGTTTTCGATTTGACGTATTGTGAATTGTAGTTACGTTACTATAACTATAACTTTTTTTTCAACGAATGGTTCTATATTCTTTCCTTCTTTTGTCTTTTTTTAATCGGAGAAACCAAGAAACCTGGTGATTGCATGAACCTAAAATAGTGAATATGCTTTCCTGCCTCAGAAAATTCAACCGTTCTAACGATTCAAGCTGACGTGTCATCATAGAGTGTAACAACAAAGCTGAATAAAATTTCAATATATTTCGAACACCTTATTATCGAAATTTAAGTAAAATCTCAAAGCATTGAGACCATGTCAACCGTCCATGAAATTGGTCCTATAACGGTTCAATATTTTTATTTATTTTAGCTGTTTTCTAGAAAAAATCAACATAAGAGGTTTTTTTTGGGGGGAGGTTGTTAATTTTTAAGTGTTTATTTTTTTCTTGTTTTTTCAAATAAAAGTTTTTTAAATATATCAATCTTAGAAATACAGAGAATGTGATAGAATAGGAAATTCTGAATCGTGTATCTAATTGCCATTTCAATTTGATACAGAATACAACTTAGGGCGAGTGCGGGAATCTGATCGTATTCATTATTTGAATAACTCTGACCTTGTTTTGTATGGATACACTAATTTAGATAATTGCATTGAGGACCTGACAGTAGTTTAGCTCTATTACAATGATAGATGGGTTGTATCTTTGATCTCGTGTCAAAGTTAAAAGGAACCTTATCTATCGACGTTATCAAAAATTTTCTTTGAGTAAGACGGCACTTAGCACATTTTCACAAAATATGAAAGTTATTCAATGCTCTCCAATGATATCTTGGTCATTGGAAGAACAGAGATAGATGGTTACAAATTAAAACTAACATACCCAAAAACAGATGGTGACATTGATATGAGAATAAAGATATCAGGTCATTTGTAGGCCATTTATATTTTCCATACTGTAATCAAACAAATGTGTATATTACCATGAATACGTTTTGGACTCGTACTCACTGATATTAAAACCACAAAGGTTATAGACCGATCAAACAGTGTGCAGAGCGTGGGAAACATGCATACAGCGTGCGTGTTCTTGTGTTAAACGCCATTTTCGTCGTCGTGAATTAAAACGTCGCGGCGACGTTAAATTATAAAATCAGTCTGTGTACCCAATGCGAAGTGATTTGGTATTTAATCATTTCGGGTGAGGGCTTGTATATAAAAGAATTAAAAAAAAAAAAAAAAAAAAAAAAAAAAAAAAAATATTGAGGGCGCACTATTTTTCAAATGTGCCAGTGGCTCTTTTAAGGGAAATGCAATTTGCTCATATTACGTGAAACATTCTCTTCATAATTTCAGAATTCGATCTAGTATAGACAAGCAATTCAATATCTACTTACATATAGGTTTGCTAATCAAAGTTGATTAAATTCAATTCTTTGTTTTTAATGAATTAAAACAATCATGTAAGGATCTTTATCGAAAGCGATAACATACGTAAATAATATTGATTATGTATTTTCAAAATTTAACCAGGCAGGGGTGTTGACCACATGTCAAAAGATTGCTTTGTAGAAAAATTAGTATGGTAAATTCTTTTTTTTTCCCCCCTCCCCAACGGTTGTCGTGATGGAATGCTTATTGTTTTGTAGTGTGATTTTGTACAACTGTTGTTGTTGAATGATCCTGTACCGTGGGAGTGTTTCGAATTCTTCGTATGCTTCTGTTTATTTTACGGGATTTAATGCAAAATTGAATTTGTGCTACATATAATTATATTTATTGCGCTTAGTATTGTACATGAAGAAGTGAATTCCAAATCCTCTTTCCTTTTACACAAGGCGAATAACCGGAATGAGAAATTACAACCAAGGCTATATAAATATCGTCGGCTGAATGCAAGACCAACGTACGTGCATTTGACTATTTTACAGAAAACATTTTGTGTTTCTATTGCTTCTATATGTGTGTGTCCATATTTATAGCAGGTAATACATAGGAAATGTATTTCTATGATATAAATGAAATAATTTCTGCTTGATAAACGCAATAAAGTATTTATGTACAAAAGAAGAGAACGTACGTGAAATCAGTATTTTATTGTTAAGGGCAGTGTAACCTTGAGTCCGTATTCTACATGCATTTTGCTTTGGTACTTTGCAAATATTGATTATTGTATGTAAAAGGATACATTTCTAGAAAGTAAATTGAACGATGAAACCGATGATGGCATCAGATTAATGTTAACTGTCAGTCATTTGAGAAATACTAAAAAACATGATTTTGCCATCCCCATTTTCAGGACAGAATAAAACAAAAACAATTTGAATTTCAGGATTTCTTTTGTTATTTTTTAGAAAACAAGGGACAATATTTCTAGGGACGGTTTTTCATTTTTTATAAAAATAGAGCTTACTCTTCGGAATATAAGGGAAAATGTCAAAAAGTGGATTTTTGCCATTCTTTCCAAAACTGGGAGTTATATATTGGAGAATATTTTAGATTAGAAAATAGAAAAATGAAAAATTGAGAAAACCGTCCCTAGAGAGAAAGACCGATTGGCACTCGTAGGAAAGTTAAACCTTACCTTTACTTAGGTATTTTTGAATTATCTTGTCTGAAAATTTGCAAATTTGCGAATCCGTGGTTATTAAAAAGGACTTTTAACGCCATTCAAGCGGTCCTGTCTCAATATTTACCTTTAACTTCAAAATTGGTAGTTGTGAAAGTGGTGAAAATACATCTATGCACTATTGAATAAAACCTCTGTTGTCTTCAACTTCAAAAATCAGAAGAAATTGAATTTCATTGGTCTAAATAGCGCTTTGTTTCATTTTCAAGATTATTTCGTTTTTTACAAGATGCGTTCGCGCAAAAAGTAACATTAAAAACCACGCGCACGCTTCATACGACAGCAAAAATTCACCACGCGACACGATGCTGCGGCCTTGCGCCTGACGGCGCGTAAAGTGCAAATTCCCGCCGAATAAGACCATGGGTTTTTGTGACTTTGAAAAGGGGGGATGGCCCGATTTAAGGATATGAAGTGTTCATCTTGATAGATTGGCTTCACCCCAAAACCCCCATCTTAAAGTTTCGCGCAAGATTTTCAATCCGTTTTGCCGTTAGAGCTAAAAAAAGTGATTTTGTAAGCCCCAGTGAGTAATGGTAAAATTAATATTGGTCGGACAAAGACTTGCGGCACATTTTCGCTCACACCTTCCAAAAACAAATATCTTTTTGCCCTAAGATTTCACAGGGTAAGAGAAACAATAGTAGCTTTCTTATGGCACCAAAATGTTACTACTTCCGGTTAAAATCTGAAGCTTCTGGGGACGAGGCTACGTACCGATCGGGCCATGGGACCTGTTAAATGGTCAAATAGCTGTTTTAAATCGGGCCAAAAATAATACAAGCCCAGGCGGGGGGGTTTGTCTGCATTGGATACCCTTTGTTGGTAACGATAAAAAGGTTGAAGTTTGAAATGGTGCAAAAAATCAGAAATTCGTGTAGAAACAAAACAAAAGCCAAGGGGTGACAATGCCCTTAATGCAAGACCACGTGAAGTGGCACTTACGTTGTTGTTTTTGGTCTTGCAACCGAAAAAGGGGCCAAACTGTTTAAATGCAATATTGGCACATTTTTGAAGAGCGCCCCCAATTTTCAAATTTGATATTTTTGCACGGTTACCGTGGTAATTGTCTAGGAAACGATACTTGCGAACGAGAATGCTAAAAAAATGAGTATTTATCACAAAATAAGCGATTTTGTCATTAGCATGGGTCCCCAGAGGGACTTACGGTAGAAGTGGAAATGCTACGTTATGTCCGTCCATGATGAAATAGTGCACTCGAAAAATAACCTCTGTAAACTCGACTTGCCCGAACTATTAACAACTAATAGATTAGCGTAGACACGTATATGTCGCTATTTCCCGGCTATTTCATTTGTGATACACAGGAATTTTCGAGCTTAACCATCACAGGTATAGTTTACGAGCCAGTTGCCAATGAAACCGTGTAAAAATCTCCAAATTTTGAAAAACTTGGGCGCCTCAAAAAAATGTGCCTAATATTGCTTTTATGCAAGCAACGTAAGTAGTTGGGCATGTAAGGGGGTTCCGTGAACCCCCCCCCCCCCCCACAGTACTTAACCAAACCCAACTTGTTTATGCCTTTGGGGTCCGTTGACACATTTCAGATGTTAAACCAGTGAAACAAAGTGAGTCTCTACAGATATCCAAGATGGCTGCCAAAAAGGGTCAATTTAAAAAAATGCATTATAGGACCTAAATATTGGATAAAAGCATAAAGAAATCATTAAATATATGCTTTTTAGCTTTGCCAATTCATTTGTGGCACTTCAGTTACTACTTACATCACATTCAGTATTCTATAGAGGGCAGCCCAAAATTGAAAGAATTTATGAAAAAAAGTTCAAAAAGTTTTCCAAAATAATTATTAATTTGAAAAAGGAAACCACAGAATGTTGAGGACAATCAAAACCCCATGCTTGACTATCGGAAATGTATTTTAATTCAAATCCAAGATGGCGGCCAAAAAGTCCAAAAGACCGACAAGAATGGAAAATTGTAAATAAACTCATTGTTTTGCCAGCAAATTGATTAAAAACAAGGGGGCTGGTACGATTTAAGTATATGAAATTATATCTTGATAGAATGGACACACCCAAAAACAACATCTGGAAAGTTTCTCGCCGATATTTCAATCCGTTTTCATGTAAGAGCTAAAATGTGATTTAGCAAGCCCCATAGAGTACTGTGTAAATTAATATGGTCGACCAAAATGGAGTACATTTTCGCTCAATAACTTCCAAACCAAAACAATCCGTAGACATAAGATTTCACAGGGGTAATGAGAAAAATAGTTAGCTTTCTTCATGATTACCAACATTTCTGAACCAATTTCTGGAAAATCTGAGGTTCTGGGGACGAGGATTGCGATCGGGCCATGGACCTTTCATAGGTACAAAAAACACAAGAAACTGATCAAGGGTCATTGTGAAGTTATGACAAGCATATTTTAATATCAGTATGCAAGATGGACGCCATGATGCCGCATTCAAAAGCTCTTTAAATCTTTGAATTGCCATATCACTGCAAAAAACATCGTGTGAGTTAACACCGAGGGTGTTGATTTAACAACCAAGCCGGTGTTTGGGAGGACACCAACTACTACTGTTAAACTTCACCAAATTGGTGTTATATTACACTAACTTGGTGTTACAATATATGACATAACACTTCTTGGTGGTATCTTACACCACATGTCGGTGTTAATTATGTATTTTATCACCCTCATGGTGTTTAAATTTTACGCAACTGGTTAAAGTAACACCTTTTGGTGTAAATGACACCACTGGTGTTATTTTAACAACCTCCTGGGGTCCAAGGAGGACCACACTCTTTGGGTTAATTAACACAAATTTGGTGTATCTGTTATAGCTGTAAAATCTAACATGTTAGTAGAAAAATGTTTGATGTTTTAATGGTGTTTCTATATTAGTGCTTACTTCTGCATTACATAAGCAGACCACACAAAGCATAGCCAAAATTTTGCAGCAAACCAAGCGGTGTTAAATCCTTAAACTTTAAAACCAGAAATTAACACTGACAAGTTTAACACCGACTCTGGTGTTGAATATTCAACACCGGAGTGTTTGCAGTGTATCTGTATAGATTTAATCTGATATTTGGTTTTGTTAAATGCATAAATTCAAATGGCGTCCAATATAGCTGCGTACAAAATGTACCACCTGCAATATATTGTAATGTAAATGTAGTATCTATTTCTTTGACTATTAAAATATACCATTTCTTAATTATATCAGCTGCCATTGGTATTTAGGCAATTTAAATTAAAAGAAAAGACATATTTCATAATTAAGTTTCTAGTTCTGTCTTTATTGCATGTGATTATGTTGGATGAGATAATATTACAGAAGATGGGCAATTTCAGTTTTAAAATCTTGAAAGCAGCCAATTGTCTGACTATTTATTTTTTTTAAATATGTCAACAAAACAAAAATGACAATATGCTTTCTTTTAGTCCGAGACGCATATGCCATACCTTTTTTCGAAGGTTTATCAGACAATATATAATGTATTATTTATATAATACAAATATATGGCATTGTCAGGTTTTAATTAACTTGAAGGCAGCCATATTGGCTGGCCCTTGAATTTTTAGATGCTACAAACAAATAAGACACATTTGAGTTGTAATTGTATATGGTATGTCTGTTATATTCTACACTTCATCATAATTTGGATTGATATGATAAATATTACTATACAGATATTATGAGTTTTATTATGAAAATTATGCAGATTTTAAAGGTCTTGGACGCAGCCAAGTAGACTGCCTTTCATTTTTAGCCTGTTAAACAAATTAAATGTCGGATATGAGTTTATAATGATCAGAATCATGTATCATTCTTCAATTTACAATTCTATCTTAATTTGGGCTGATAAAACTATGTTACCACATTTATGAAAGTTGTAGGTTTTAAACTTTTACATAAAAATAATAAAAAAAGTAAAATTTTGAATTTTAAGCATGTAAAAAAACCAGATGCCCATATATGAGTTTCTAATGGAGAGGACAGATTATAGCTCCTACTTTACATTAACGTAAATCATCATGTTGGATGATATAACTCTTAGTTACAAAAAAAAAATTACAAGGTGAGGGTAAAAAAAAGCATGACCCGGATTGTGTCGGAATGTAATTTTTAAGAACATTATATATAACATAATGTGATATCTTCTGAAAGCTCGTAGTTCGTTACCTTTAATTTGCTGTAAAGATCATCACATCGGTAGTTATAGACCGAGCGGACAGTCGTTTGAATCAAGTAGGTGGTTTTGCCGCCTTGTCCATGGATTCACATAAAAGGAACGGCGTTCAGCAAAGGAAATCAGGGTCCAGAAGAAAATCAGCTATTATTGACTGAAGAATAAATTTGGCGTTATTTAAACCCACAAAATGTAGTCAAAATACCATCGATGCCCTCTTAACGTTTCTACGTCCTCATCAATCAACATCACAACCAAATCATTTGAAAAATAAAGTAATTGATACATGTAGCAGTTCAGAGGAGTTGAATGAAATCACACCATAGAGGGAAACAGATAGCGGTGACAACCTTGAGGTTTAAGTATTGGTTATATTTAGACAAAAATATGCCACACTTGAAAAAGTGTAAATAAAACCTACCATTATCACTGTTTAACTTTAAACATATCATGTATTTGACATCAACATTTGACATAGCCTTATCATTTTTGAGGGAGTCATTTGCTTAGTTGGCTGTCGTGCATTCAAATGGGAATCCGTGGATAGGGGGAAAGGCTGACTACTTGATTCAAAAGACTGTAGCTCGGCCTATACATAACCGATTGAAATTATCTTTGCAGCAAATTACAGATAATGAAATATGCTTTCCGGTGAAACCACATATGTTAGATATTTGTTATTTAAAAATTCAAAATGGCGGACACACTCTGGGTCAAGTTTTTTTACTCACCCTGTATTATGGCAATTTGTAGATTTGAAAGGTTTGAATGCAGCTATATTGGCCGCTATCTTGAATTCTATGTAAGTTTTAATAACAAAACCAAAATAAATGTCAGATATGAATTCCTGATGTTGAAAGACGTATATCTTTACTTTTGACGACACTTTACCACATCATGTTGGAATGTTATAACTTGATCCATGACAGATATGCCAATTTTAGGAGTACAAAATTCTTTGTAGAGGGTCACATTGTCCGCCATCTTAAATTTTATACCATAACAGAAATGCCAGACATGGGGATTCAATGGTCAAAGTCATATAATCTAACTTTAATCTACCCCTTTTATGCATAATTTTGACATTGTATGACTAAATATAGTACAGATACGGCAATTCATAGATTTAAAAGAGCTTTAAAAGGCGGCCATATTGGCGGCCATCTTGGATTTGAAGCAAGATGATATTACAAATATGCTTGCCATAACTTCACAATGGCCCTTGATCAGTATCTTGTGGTTTCTTTACCATATTAATCATTATTTCTGGCAAAACTATGATTTTATTTACAATTTTCCTATTTTTGTCGGCCATTTTTGATGATTTTTGGAGAGAGATAAAAAAAACCCGGGTAATTGCATCTATGAGATTTCGTGCAAAAATTGTGACCAAAGTTACGTAGGTGAAACCGCACGAAACTGCACGTATGTTCGGCACTAGACTTTCAGAACACCTGGCTGAAGTCAACAAAGTTAGTGGTAAGAATATCGCAGATCATGTGGCAAGAGACAACCATGCCATAGACTGGGAAAACCCAAACATTCTGGGCCGAGAACATGTGAAAAAATCTAGAGAAATACGGGAAGACTTGGAGATAAGAAAGAGAGAAGATAAAACCCTCAATAGGGAGGAGGGCACTTACTGAGCCGGTCTATGACCTCTTTTAAAGCTTGGAGCCAAATCTAACATCATTTGCCAACCATGGAAACCAGTTCCCGGCAAATACAATGCAGTAGACCATACTGTGACATTCTGAAGAAGTCCTCCGACGTTGAGTACGAATAGTAAGTTGAGTTCCAACAATCACTTGGTTTTGTCAACACTAACAATTTTTTATTAGAAATAGGTTTTCACGTGAAAACTAAGTTTATCAGATGATTTAACTAAGTTTTTCAAACAGTAAGTAGTCGAATACTAAAAAAACATTAGAGTTTATCACTGAAAAAACTATTTGTTTCACATGAAAAAAAAACTTCGTTTATCACTTGAAAAAAACTATGTTTTTCTCAGAAAAAAATAAGTGCCAAGCGCCCCTCCCCCCCCACGCTCAGAACCCGTGCCCTCCCCTACGCAAGCCACCCCCCCCCCCCAGAAAATGACCGTTTGTACGTGTCTATGAAAAATTACCCAAAATTCGCCCCCTCAGAAAATGCATCGGCAAAACACCTTCTCAAACCCCCTCCCCCCCTGGCAAATGGTAGCCACGAAACTCAAGAACAGCATGGCACAGTACTTGAAACAACTTTGCCCATGCAATAAAAGTGGCCATAAAATCGATGTGGTGTATCGCACGGCCTTTGTTCTTTATGCTAAGAAAGAAACTTTTTTTGAAATTCAAGTTTGACAATTTTTTCTTCCTGTTTGTACCATTTTTTTTTATGTTAATAGGCTGTAATAGGGTTTCTACCTTTCAAGTGTTAACAGCTTTAAACATTTACGTTTAAAAAAAACAAAAAACCCCCAAAATGTGTACCACATGCATATGCAACTTTTTATCCGAAATCGCAACGGTTTAATGATGGTTATTCTTTTTTACGGAAGAGTTTCTCCTCTACTTTTTCTATTGGTTTTATGATACAACCAATTGCGCATTAGCTAACAGCAGATTTGAAAAAAGCTATTGTTCAGCATACGGGGTGTACACAAGGTTTTCATGTATGATAACCCTTGCATTAGTCACGCCTGATTTTCATAACACATGTTTAATAAATGGTAATTTAAATAAGTAAAACCGCTATGAGCACTCCTTCACTCCCTCTTTCTTTCGCTCTTCACCCAATAAGTACATGCGATATAGAAACATACCCGCAAGACTTTAAGGCAGCTGTTAAATTAGCAATAGCAAGATTTATTTATTTGTAGTGTTTTATTGAGTGTATAGTC
>JAMKCH010046302.1:0-21590 GCA_023653785.1 Ophioderma brevispina | reverse complement strand
TGATATTCAGTATCAAATGAATTTAAAAAAATAATTCCATATTTCCATCAACGCGCTCAATTTTTTTCTCAATGTTTTCGGAGGCCTATAACCGTTTCGTAAAAACGCAAACATCCAAAACGAGAACGACCGTACTAGAAAACGTACAACATGCTAATGAACTGAATTTGGCACACATAAGCACATACAGGCCGAGTGAACCATGACGGCCGATTTTCAAAATTGTGTCCAAATTCAACAATTACGCCTGGAAATTATGCGATTGGTCGATTGCCTTGCCATGGCGACGGTATTAAAAATCCGGCTCCATGGTCCTCGTATTTACCACCTCCTGCCTATGTCACCCAGTTTCGTCCCAGTAGCAATGTTTTATTATTTAGTTGTACATTCGTTCTAGTGTTTAGCCTATCAGGGCCTTACGTGGTTACCATGCACCCAGAGCAAAAATTTTTCATGGATTTTAAAAACTTTGTGACATGGGCTACATATGAATATAACAGTATATAACCACTATTAGGAAAATAAGAAAAATCATTTCAACGTTCACTGCTTCAGACCCCGTACCCCTCCCTTAAAATTTCCCCCCCCCCCTTAAAAGGCACTTTGTGTGGTTCTTTCAAGCGTTTGACTTTGGATACAGATTGTCGATTTTTGTGTTACGAAACAGGATCCAGAACAATCTTGCCACCATTAACCCTCTCTTCTTCCCGGGCAAACTATAAAAGAGGCCGCAGCTTAGGGCCATGAAGGAGATGTAAATGTTGACTCTCACGCGCAATTGAAATTTCTTCCATTGTATTAATACTACATTTGCAGTTTCCTCCCCAACAAGTGAAATTCCCCTTCTTCAGTATGTTACTATTTGCAATTGCACAGCTTTCGTTAAAGAAGGAACTCTGATTCCCTTCGTGCAGATGTCCTGCAACATCACCATTAGTGACTGTTATTCCTTTTCCCCATATTTATCAAACATTGTACCCTCCCCTACAACATTTCCCAGCCGTGCACTGAAAAACCAAATCTGTATAAAAAATACAATCATTTAAAACCCCATCGTTTAGCTTCAGCAAGCAGAAACTTCTTTCGCCATTCTCAGTACTTTATCTGAACAAAGTAATGATCTCCACAGCATCATCTCTTATTGTGACTTCTGTATGTCTACATATCACTATGGAGCAATGAACATTGTCAGAACTGAACACAACTCTCAACTGGCGTTCCAGCTACATCAGGACAATAAATTTGGACTTTAAAATTGCTAATGAAAAACACCGACCAATCTCCAACAAAAAAATCCAGCAAGAAAACAAACGAACTAAGGGCAATATCCACTTGAAAAGTATTCAAGTCAATAACATGACATCTTTACACAGAAATAGGATTGATAATTCCCAAACTCAACTGCCCTTAAACCTTAAACAAGACAAGTCATTTGGATTATTTATCACCAATTTGGTCTAATTATGATTTTTCTTTAATGAAATATCATGACTTTCTCACACAGGATCGGAAAAGAGAAATGGACGCAGTTTCCCATGGCATACGCACTTGAGTATACTTGGTGCTATTGGTATGAATCTATCGGAAGCTGGAACCGCCAATTTTAAGTCTGTTCATGATGAAATAGTGGCACCTCACTTAGCTTGCCCACGAACTGGCAGAACAACTAATGAAGAGTGTAGACACTTACATGGCTCACTTTCCCAGCATTCCAGATTGCATGATGTTTCCAGCACCGTTGAATTATTATCGGAGATCTCCGATATTAATTCTTCTAATTACCAAATTCCCTCTTTTGCAACACTAGAAAATTTTGAGGCTGTACCATTCACAGTTATAGCTAATTACTAGCCAATTACCAATGCAACTGTGCAAAATCCAAATATTTGGAAATTGGGGCGCTCTTCAAAAAACTGTGTTGTTATTGCCCCCCCTTTTTTAATATCAGGTTGAAAAGTAGCCACAGACTTCACTTGAGTACATTCTGGAGTTGGCGAAAGTGTCCCCTCCCTCTGGAGTCCTATATTATACTCACCAAGGTTGTGAGATTGTATACTTACGAATGATCCAACTGTGCATTTTTTTTTGTCTCAAAAAGGCCTTCAGACCCCTATTGGCACATTAAAAATTTCGACGTGGGCCCATGCCTAGTAGTCGGTCCCACGCTAGCATCGGTAGCCCAACCCATATGACGTCACTGGCGTCAGCTATCCACTATTTCGCTAACTCTCCCGAATTGTTTTCATTGTAATCGCTAAACTAAATAATAATAAATATATTTTGTTCTAGAGTTAGGAATTGATCCCACTACCTTTCGATACAAAGCGATCGCCTTCAAACGCACGTCACGTAAAAGCGGCAGCAAGTCGTTCTGTTATAACAGAATTAGTAGGGGGGGGGGCAAGAGGAGGTCTAGTGTTCTTCCCACATGCAATTCTCCCATACAATTTTTGCACTATGGTTGCCACATGATTTAATATGGTGGAAAAAAGGTACCAAATCAACAGAACTCATCCCAACTTGCAATTTAAGTACTTTCTTGTCACTATAAATTCCAGTGGCAACCAGTGCAAAAATTGTATTGGAAGAAATGCATGTGGGAAGAACACTCTAACCTCCTCTTACGGGGGGCTACGGAGTGGCTCATTATGGATAGACTTAGTGACTTGGCACAAACCCGTGACATTTGCACTGTAATGTCGGGAATCGATAAACAAGGTAATATGGTTGCCATCCTGACTTTAAATCCTTTATAAATATTTTAAGTGTTACGTATTGTACAACATAAATTGTCCCTTTTAGCTTAGATAAACTCGTATCGAAACTAAGGTCATCATTTCGATTGACCCGAATCCTTGCCCAAATCAGCTGGCAGCTGCAGCTATTGTCGTTTGTTTGTGTATGTGGCCCCGTTGTATGGTATATGTTACGGAAATAAATCGCATGTCCATGTGCCCAATTAAGTGTTGGCAGAAATGCAAATACTCTACTCGATTCATCCCGAAATCAGAATCCTCAAACCTAATAATTTGCTAGTATTCTGCCACCAAATCCATTACAACGTTATTCCGTTGAGAGCTGCCCGATTTCATAGGGTGGTGGCACATTAAAATTCTTTTCCCTCAGATATCCCACGACAGTGGCAGCATGCATAAATGCCATGATCTGATAATAATTAATACTTCATCATGTCAATTAACATAATGTTCGCAATTTTAGTATTAAAGAGCTTACCATACGTAATGGAAATAGTCTGTTGGATTGTTTGATAATAACTAATATACGGGGAAGGCACTCCCATCTTGGAGGTGAGCGTAGGTAGAGGCGGTAAACCCCCATTTTAGCACCCCTGTCACCCAAACACCCCCTATTGTTAGGGTAAAAAATGAACATTTTCAATCCCCAAGCCCCTATTTTTGGTGGCATTTTTGCAAATGTTTTTCTAAAAAGACCCCTTTTTGTGAAAATTTTGTAAATTTGGTTACCTGAAAAAACTATTTGGGTCAATTTAGGCGTCTCTTCACCCAAAGACCCCCCTATTTTGTGTCTCTTGTCACCGAAGGCCCCTGTGTTTGGAAGCGGCCACAACCTTCCCCCCTATCATTTCATCTATGTTTGGCCCCCGGCCCCCGGCCCCCGGGTATTAGGTACGTCTCGTATTATTCCTGGTAATGGTGTTACAACAAAATACTTTTGAGGCGATACAGACACCATGCTCACAGTTTAACACGTTTAACAAATAATGTAACCACAATTCAACTTGGCACCAGGGTTGCTTGAAATCGGGTGCGACCGTTCCGCTTACACATTGAAAGATTGACTAAAATGATGCAAGAAAATCTAAATGTCATTAAAAAAAACCTACAGGGGTTTCCTCCACCCCAACAAACTGTCATCCTATAGACATAATATTGCGAGGACACCCTGTAGAATTTTGGCCAAAAATGGTTTAAAGTTGCAGCAAATTTCGTATTTTTGGTGAGCATTGAGATGATGAACCCTGAGGATTAGGGTAGTCTGGCTAGTCGAATTCCTACACGACAGCATTTTTCAGCGAAGATGGTATACATCAGAGTAGAATAAAAGCCACAATATTGCAAGTTCCTACTATGTTCCTCTGGTTCCCATTATTTTAATAATTTACGACATCGTATATGACTCTAGGAAATTAATTTAACATTTCCTAAGCAGCTAGAAACACAACTTTTGATTGGATGACAGCCCCACCCCATCACAGTGAAAACTTCTCATTCATTGACACGTATAGATGATTTACCCATGGTCTGAGAGAGTACCATTCGGGTACAATGCCCCGATAAGTTGTTGATTTCCAACCTGTTCCTTCCTGTAAGTTGATCTATTTTATTGATAAACTACTCACAATGTTCCACATTGTCTAACAGTCATAACAAGAATATGGAAATCCTTGTGACAACTGTAGTTGACTAAATAACTTGTTTACTTTACTCTTTTACCAAAGGAAATAACCCAGCTCAGACTGGTGGTTTCCATAAGCACGACACTTTCGACGACCTTTAGACACCGGTGTAAGTAACCATGTCCGGCGTACTCATATTCCGGAACAATGGTGAACAATAGGGTAATCGATTCAGTTGACTCTTTACGCAACTTAGTTTCACGCTTTAATTCCGTTATCGTCTTGGAGCCCAGACTTATGCCCCCGCCGGACTATATCTGCCTTTCACACCGGGCTTTTATGCAGATGCAGATGCGGTGATGCAGTGAGCGCGCCCATGCCAAACTGTGTTCGGAAATGTGACCGCATGTATTCAAAGTCCCCGACGATATCGTCACTTCAGAACAGCAGCTGGGCCATGGGCCGCGTCACTGCATCACGCATCTGCCTCTGCAGAAGCCCGGTTTTCTAAAGGTCTCGAACTTCTCGCACATATACAAATAAAGAGCGCCACTAATATATGAATGCTGACGTCATATTGGTGATTACAGCTGGGAAGATTTCGGAAATTCTGCACGTGTGTCTTTTGGGAAAAACGTTTTTGTTTTTGAATATGGCACGCTCCACGTATTCAAATCAGGCGAGTTTCATGCGCGGATATCGAGTTTACCCCACTATATGTCGAGTTTACAGCGCGTGCCTATCAAGTGTGAAACTCTATGTGCCGAGTTCATAAATCATGTCCAGAATAAATCATGTCAAGAAGAAATTCATGCCGAGTTTAAAAAACTGGACATAATGATTTTTTCAACATGTGCAAATGGACATGATTTTTTTCTCAACAGAGCAAAACTCGGACATGATTTTTTTCTCAACATGAGCAACTGACATGATTTTTCTCAACATGAGCAACTCGCATGTGATTTTTTTTTCTCAACATGAGCAAACTCGACATGATTTTTACACATATACCAAAAAATCATGTCGAGTTTTTCCTATGTTGAGAAAAAATCATATCGAGATTTTAAAGGGACATGCTTTATGGTCAAACTCAACCATTATAGAGAGCAAAACTCGATGTAAGAGGGCAAACTGGACATATTGCGCTGTAAACTCGACATAACACGCTGCACAACCTCGACATATGGCGAGGAAAACTCGATAAACAGCGCGTGAAACTTGACATGCGCGGGAAAACTCGCCATGAGTTGATAGGTGGACGTAAAAACTGACATGATTTATGGCAAACTCACCATATAGAGAGCACAACTCTATGTATAGAGGCCAATGGACAGATAGCGCTGTAAACTCGACATATAACGCCGCACACTCAACATATGGCGAGGAAAATCGATTCACAGCGCGTGAAACTCGACGTGCGCGGGAAAACTCGCATGAAACTTTGATACGTGGAGCGTGCCATATTCGAGACTTCTTAGACCTCAGGTGGTCAAAATTATATGCCGCAATAATGGGAAAAGCCGGGATGGTCTCGGCTATTGCCAAGTTGAAAACAGAATCAAATCAGACTTTCCTGTTGGTGAATGGTGGTGTTGTTTTTGTGTTATAACCATGAACGTTGCGACATGAGTCAATCCCAAAATTGGGGGTTGAAAAGACTCCCTACATCATCTAATTATGCGCGATATAATGTGACTAGTGGAATGTACATTTGTGTCGGTGTCACTTGGTCAATTCGCACACACTGTCTAATCCTAATGCAGGTGACATTACGTTTGCTATGTTGACATTGCAAATATGCATGTCTATTTTCCGGCAGTGGAACCAAGTTTTGAATTGGGGAATTGATTGCTGTTCATAGATTTATAGCGCAGACTGTGTTTTGGAATCAGAAGGTCAGTTGCGCGTGTTCACGCATGGTTACATGACCAGTTACAATGTACACATAACGATTTACTGCATTCGGTTGCTGTGTATCCCTTGTAACTCTCATTTAAACTTAGGGTCAGTCAGCCGTGGTTTGATCGAGCGCTATAAATAGCCGAGTTATTTGCATAAAAGAAATGTTCTACACAGGGCACCAAGTGCCGTAAGTGACCAGAATCGATTTACGCATACATTAAAACTTTATACAGGCTTTCAATAGAGTGGGTTTGTTTGTGATAAGGTGACCCACTTCGAAAAAAAGTGTTTCTTATGTGTCAGTAAAAATGGGTTGCCTATGGATCACCCCGCACAACAACCTTACCAAGTCTAACAAAAGTATGTATTACTCTCGCCTACTAAGGGGTGGGGGTTACCATCCCCCTCAGTGGCTTTTCTCTGTGTGCATTAAAAGGTTATAAGCTCTTTTAGAAATTCTAGGTAATTATTACATAATTACAATGTAACTGCTTTGCACCTGTTTGTAATCAAGTTTTCACGTCCTTTCCATATCATTTTAGCGAAAAGTGAAGGTAGCACCATAGCACCTGCACAGGGGTTAGGGTAAGTCGCTTAAACTAAGCGAGGAATAATTGCATATATTCTGCACAGTGTGGGCAGCTCTACACTATTTTTAATAAAACTAGTCATTTGCCATCATTTAGAGCCTAAAACTGCATTAAATCAACAGCCCTACTTTTTTTGGTGCAAATTTTTTTTATGTTAGCCTATTATACACTGTGTGTCGTGGAAAATTGAACATTTTCCCTACTCCTGGACTTTATGACGTCTTGTGACCCCTACTAGGTATGTTTGTACTTATTTTGGTGTCAATAGAAGAAGACCATAGCCATCCATCCTGGTATAATAATAATATTGGGTGCTTTATAAGAAATTCCCAAGGTGTGGCAAACCACCCCCTTAGTAAAACACGTTATAAAAAAAAAAGACTTGTATGACGAGGGTAGGAAGAGTTGCAAAGACGCATATGTTACAGATTCGCCCTTTATAATATATATTACACTGTAAAAAATCGTATTTTTACGGTTGACTGTAATTTTACCGTGCAATACCGTCAACAAACGTAAAAAATAATTGTTTTTACGCTACAGTACCGTAAAAGTTATGTAAACCGTAAGATTTACGGTAAACCGTAAAAGGTACGGTAAAATACTGGTACGTTTGGTTGCCGCATCCCTGTTGCTAGTTAGTTTACCGTAAACTTTACGGATTACCGTAAATTTTACGGTTTGGCGTCATTTTTCACTGTATTTTTTAACCGTAAACTCATTTTAATTGTTTGTTTTACGATATTCAACCGTAAATTTGCATCTTTTACAGTATACATAAGCTTGTGATTAAGTAATAAAAATTAACATTAAAATTTGCATATCCTATCAAGGATTCTTGTGGCACCCCCCCCCCGCCCCGACCAAAGTGGAATGATCCGAGTTTCTTTTAGCTACCTCAAGGCTTGCGATTTATCAACTGACATTAAGTAATTAAAGGCTGTTGTGCAAAAAAGAGCGGTAGTTCATACTTAGAAAATGTGTATTTACCTCGTTTGAAAAAGTTAGCCATCTCTGAACCAAAAGAGGCTCCATGATTTGTATTTCCTTTTTTTTTTTTTATTAAGCTTGGACAGACATATTATTTTACTGTTGAAAAATAAAAAATAATAAAAAAAAAAGAAATGAAAGTTTTCATATTGTGGCTTTCAAAAATTGGGATATGTTATTTCTCTCTATTTTTATATTCTTGAAGATAAATATATGGACTTAACATCTTGCTAATTACTGCTTATGATTGAAATTAGTCGTCCTTTGTTTTAAATGTCCTGAAAATGCCATAATATGGTATTTTCCGACCTGAAACGGGTCATAGTCCCTAGTTTAGGGTGTCTTAGTTATCTCACGCGGGGGGGGGGGGGGGGGGGGGTGGGGTTTTTTTAAAATATTGTGGATAATGCATAACTTTGGTCACTTACTAAACCTGAATGAAGTCTGTTGACCCTCATTCTCCACGACCTGCCTGGGTTCATCCAGAATTTGACTTTTAAATTGCACGCTATATCGGGGGGTCGTTCATTTCGGGGTTTTTCCAAAATGACCAATAAACCAATTCGACAGTTTGGAAAACCTATGACGTTTTGATGGATCTGTCTGTAAACCTGGCAATGTGACCATAGGCAAACCACGTGCAATTGCGTCAGGCCATCTCTTAATTACGGTGCCTTTTCTATATATTTTGGGCAGGTGTTGGTTGTTCACTTGTTCACCTCTCAGCAAGCATAGCCATCGGTCAATACTTCACTAAACGTCACGCCCTGGCCAATGGCTTGGCATGCTTGGGCTCAAGCATTGGTCAGTTTATTTCAGCACCGTTCCTGCAGCTGCTCATTGACAACTATGGTTGGCGAGGAGCAGTTATGATCGAAGGAGGATTGATATTCAACACTGTAGTGGCAGTAGCGCTCTTCCGGCCCATCCAATACGTCAGAAAGAAGTCAACTGATGTTATACCCATCTCTTCTCAATCACAAGTATGCTTTACGGACAATGAAAACATCAGTAACCCAAAAAATATCACACCTCCTCCAGTATATGCCAACAAAGACCACGGTAGTTCAGAATGCGGTAATCCAACGAAACATGCCTCTGTACTGACAATAGCAAATGTCAGTTCAGATGGCACTGGAGAAAATCCGAGTGAAGGGATCTCCAGAACCAATCTTATAGAACTAGACAGCGAGTGTAGAAGTCAATGTAACGGGAAACAACGATGTTGCAGGAAGTCGACGTTCTTTTTAGACACACCTACAGTTCTTGTGGTATGTGTCGTAAATTTTCTGATGGCATACGCTATTCAGGGTTATTACGCGCACGTCGTTGCCAAAGCTGTAGCGTTGGGGATATCCAAGATTCCGCCGCATTTATTCTCTCCACGTATGCCATCGGAAGCCTAATCGCTAGACTTACCCATGGATGGTTTGTAGATCGCAAAATAATCAAACCTCTTGTAATGTACGCTGCAGCATTATCTGCCGGATGTATGGGTACCTTCTCTGCCGTGATGGCCTCGACTTACGCCGGGTTCCTGGCTTCAGCAGTCGTACTTGGCATTTCGTCTGGCGTGTTCTATCCAATAATCCCGGTTGTCATGAGGGATCTTGTGGGACTTAAACGCATGGGTAGCGCATATGGAGTAGCCATGGTGTTTGACGGCACTGGTGTGGTCACTGGAGGACTGATGGCTGGTAAGATATGTGTTCGAAAGACGCTACTATAGTAGCATTTGAGACCGATCTGATCAACTCAGACCAATCACCATTACGTTGTCGAGAATTTCAACTTTTAAATTTGAATGGGTCAGATCAAGTAACATTATTCTGTAACGTTTATTAAGTATGGCTGACAGAATTAGAGATCACTACATAGAGTGGGTATAGTCCTTCAAGAAGTACTCTCGTTATCGTTGAGGCCTGAAGGGCCTCAATGTTAATGGGGTGCTTCTTGGAGGACTAAATGGGTAAAGCCTTTGGAATTGGCTGGGTTTTAACCACTTCAAACAGCGGCAACCTATTGCTTCCCATATATTTAAAAATTCTACAAATTTACAAAGAACTTAATGACAACTCATCTGTAATAAACTCCAAATTTTTAAAATGTCTAAACAGTTTTCACATGCATTAGTTATAGAACACATAGAGCCTGTGGAAATTTGGAAATCTTGAATATGTTTATGTATTCAAGTTATATTTTTGTTGTTAGGCCATTATCCTCTATCCAAACAAACTTGAAAACTAGAAAATAAATTACGAAATTGACATTTTGATTTTTAACCTTTAGCACTAGTTTTTAACTTTTGAACACCTTTTGTACGCTTCTTTAACATGAGCAGATGTGTGCAATAGTTGAACATAAGTGTTAAACAAAAACCACCCCAGTGTTACTAATTATGTTGGTTAGATGAGGGGTAACCTGTCGTTTGTTGTTCCGTTTGCTTTGCAGGACTAATCAAAGATATTACCGGTAACTACAATATCTCTTTCATCCAGGCTGGGGGAACATTTGCTCTGGCTAGTGCTTGCATTTGGACTGTCGTTGTCATTCGAAAATGTCGTACCAGGAAGAGAAGCATAGAAGTACTGATTTAATGCATTTGTAGCTGGGCTAAGATTTTGGAAGGGCAGAATTGGAAATGTATACCGAGTTTTTATGTGTTTACATCCTTGATAAAATGTAGTGACAACCTCATGAATAAAAACTAGATCATCAAGATTTTAGGTTAATATAATGTTTTACTTGCAATGAAATGAATGAAACTTCATTTTTAAACACCTCTATTTGAAATGATTTGGCTTAATTGAGCATAATTTTTAAATGGAATATATTTGGTGAGTACATGATCTAACTTTCCATCGAAGAACATTCATAATTATAAACTATTAAACTGTATATTAGTCTGTCAATCAGCCATTTTATTGATGTTGTTTTAATACAAATTTTGATTTTATTACGTTCAGTTCAGTTTCATATAATATGTGCAATCAAAGACATAAAAGCAAAATAAACAAACACACAAGATCATTATGGCGGAAAAGGCTGGAAGGTAAAATAGGCCAGACTGGTAGCCTTCCCCTTAGAGGAACTACACGGTTCCCAAAAGATAAGTTCCCCCTAAAACTTCACTTAGAACTGGATGATTTGAAAAAAATTTCAAACAGTTTCGAAGAGAGGAAACATTTGGCTCTGCCATAAAAGTTGTTGCTTTTCAAAATACACCTTTGGAAACAAGACACACACACTTCCTTTTTCCAAATATGATGTTGTCAGAAAAAGTGGCACTTTACCGTATTCAAAGGTCCAAAGTCAAGAAATTATCAATTTACAACAATTTAATTTCCTTCCGTTATATTCACTACGGTCTGAAGTGAATAAACTTAAAACATTGAAGTATACGCAAACAAATAAACAAGACAAATGTGCAGAAAAACAAACAAACAATGAGATGTAAGCTTTATATTCATCAGTATCAAATGCGTCCGGCACCACCTCTTATTAACGGTGCCTTTTCTATATATTTTGGCAAGGTGTTTGTTTTCACGCACTTTTGTCACCGCTCACAAGCATATGCTAAATCGGTCAATACTTCACTAACTTCAACCCCTGGCCAATGTCTTGGCATGCTTGGGCTCAGCATTGGTCAGTTTATATCAGCACCGTTCCTGCAGCTGCTCATTGACAACTATGGGTGGCAGGAGCAGTTTATATGATCGAAGGAGATGATATTCCACCTGTAGTGGGCAGTAAGCGCTCTCCGGCCCATCAATACGTCAGAAAGAAGTCAACGATGTTATACCCATCTTCTTCTCCAAATCACCAGTATGTTTACATACGACAATGAAACTCAAGTACACCCCAAAAAATATCACAAACACACCTCCTCCAGTATAATGCCAACAAGACCACGGTAGTTTCATGAATGCGGTAATCCAACGAAACATGCCTCTGTACTGACAATAGCAAATGTCAGTTCAGATGGCCTGGAGAAAATTCCGAGTGGAAGGGAATCTCCAGAACCAATCTGATAGAACTAGACAGCGAGTGTAGAAGTCAATGTAACGGGAAACAACGATGTTGCAGGAAGTCGACGTTCTTTTTAGACACAACTACAGTACTTGTGGTAGTGTCGTAATTGTTCTGATTGCATACGCTTATTCAGGGTTATTACCGCACGTCTTGGCCAAAGCTGTAGCGTGGGATATCCCAAGAATTCCTCCGCATTTATTCTCTCACACTATGCCACGGACGCCTAATCGCTAGACTTCCCATGGATGGTTTGTAGATGCAAAATAACTCAAACCTCTGTAATGTAGCGCTGCAGCATTATCTGCGCGGATGTATGGTTGTACCTTCCTTCTCTGCCGTGATGGCCTCGACTTACGCCGGGTTCCTGGCTTCAGGCAGTCGTACTTTGGCATTTCGTCTGGCGTGTTCTATCAATAATCCCCGGTTGTCAAGGGGGATAGGGCTCCTTGGGGGACTTAAACGCATGGGTAGCGCATAGGAGTAGCCATGGTTTTTGACGGCACTGGGTTGTCCACTGGAGGACTGATGTCTGGTAGTATTGTTCGAAAGACGCACTATAGTAGCATTTTGAGACGATCTGATCAACTCAGACCAATCACCATTACGTTGTCGAGAATTTCAAACTTTTAAATTTGAATGGGTCAGAATCAAGTACATTATTCTGTACGTTTATTAAGTAATGGCTGACAGAATTACGATCACTACTAGAGTTGGGGTAATAGTCCTTCAAGAATACTCTCGTTATCCGTTGAAGGCATGAAGGCCTTAAACAATGTTTAATGGGGTGTCTTCTTGGCGGACTAATGGGTAAGCTTTGGAATTGCTGGGTTTTACCACTTCAAACAAAACAGCGGCAATAACCTATTTGCTTCCCATATATTTAAAAATTCTACAAATTTACAAGGAACTTAATGACACTCATCTGTATAAACTCCAAATTTTTAAAATGTCTAAAACATTTTTTCACATGATTATTATAGAACACATAGAAGCCTGGGGAAATTTGGAAATCTTGGAATATGTTTAATTATCAGTTATTTTGTTGTACGGCCATTAATCCTTCTATCCAAACAAACTTGAAACTAAATAATTACGAAATTGACATTTGATTTTTTACCTTTAGCACTAGTTTTAACTTTTGACAGACCTTTTGTACTCTTCTTTAACATGAGCAGATGTGTTCAATAGTTGAACATAAGTGTTAAACAAAAACCACCCAGTGTTCCTAATTATGTTGTTCGATTAGGGTTAACCTGTCTTTGGTTGTTGTTCCGTTTTGCTTTGCAAGGACAATCAAAGATATTACCCTTACCGGTAACTACACTATCTCTTATCTCAGGCTGTGGGGAAACCATTGCTCTGGCTAGTGCTTGCATTTGGACTGTCGTTGTCATTCGAAAATTTCGTACCAGGAAGAGAAGCATAGAAGTACTGATTTAATGGCATTTGTAAGCTGGGCTAAGCGTTTTGGAGGGGCAGAATTGAATGTCCGAGTTTTTAATGTGTTTAACATCATCCTTGATAAAATGTAGTGACAACCTCATGAATAAAAACTAGATCATCAAGATTTTAGGTTAATATAATGTTTTACTTGCAATGAAATAATGAAACTTCATTTTAAACACCTCTATTTGAATGAATATTGCTTAATTTGAGCATAATTTTTAATGGAAGTATATTTGGTGAGTACACATGATCTAACTTTCCATCGAAGAACATTCATAATTATAAACTAATAATTTTAAAATATTCTATTTAAATATTCGATTTTTTATATTTGTTTTTAATACAAATTTTGATTTATACTTTCATTTCAGTTTCATATATATGTGCAATCAAAGACATAAAAAGCCAAATAACAAACATCACAAGATCATTATGGCGAAAAGGCTGGAAGGGTAAATAGGCGCAGACTGTAGCCTTTCCACCTTAGAGGAACTACCCGGTTCCCAAAGATAAGTTCCCCCGAAACTTCACTAGAACTCTGGTGATTGAAAAAAATTTCAAACAGTTTCGAAGAGAGGAAACATTTGCTCTGCCATAAAGTTGTTGCTTGTCAAAAACACCTTTGGAAACAAGACACACACACTTCCTTTTTCCCCAAAATTCAAAAAAACAAAAAAACCGAAAAAGAAAACCAAAATTCAAAAAACAAAAACAATGAAATTATCAATTTACAAAACATTAATTCCTCCTTATAATTCACTATCACTCTCTGTCTGAAGTGAATCCACTTAAAACATTGAAGTATACGCAAACAAATAACAAGACCAATGTGCAGAAAAACAACAACAATTAGATGTAAGCTTATATTCACAGTATCAAGTCATTGTTTCTTTGGCATAGTGCTCTTTATGAAAGAAAAAAGTAATTACGTTTATGAAATCCCGAAGTGAGTCTTAAACAAGGTTATGCTAGCCTCTTCTGGACGCATAAACCTCTCCGTGCATCCGCGTGCAAGGGCTGAGCCGGCTAAATACCCTTAACGGGGATCCGTCTGCTCATCACAGTCCACGGTAAGGGTATTTAGCGGGCTGACTATGGTTTCTTTTGTAGACTTATGGCCCATCTTTTTCACATTCGTGCGGGGACAATTGATATAATTTTAAAGAACAATATACAAAAAAGAAAAATATTGAAAATCTTAAAAGGGAATTTTATTATGGGAATAACAGACAAGCCTTTATTTGGAAAAAAATAAGATTTGATGACGTCACGGCATTGATTGGTTTATTCTTTTTGCTTCGTCGGGACCCATCAGTTAAACATTACGTCGTATCCCTACATTGGAAAAAAAATCAAACTCGATTATCGTCATCGTACGTCGGTTTTTGACTCTGTAGGGAAAAGGTAAATTTTGTACTGTTTTTTTAAAAAAAAGAAACATAATTATACGAGATACGGTGTCTTTTGGAACAAAATAATAGCACTTGGGCAGAGGTCCTATGTCAGACCTTGATTTAAAACCTAGTCTGATTTTTTGTTAAACTATATATCGGTCGGCCCTGCCGAAGGAGCACACTGATATCTGCTACCTGACACGTGACTGTACCTGACACGTGCACAACTATTCATCTCGTTACCGTTTATAACTACATACGGCAAGCAGAGCATTCTGTTATCTCTGTTGTCACAGCTTAATCGATCAGAGATGTGAGACTATACATGTGGTTCTGGTACAGGGAGGTAGGACATCTATCTGCTCGATTTGGCATTGGGATTTCCAAACGGTAATTTGTGTAACTGCTACAATGCATTTCTATGGCAGTCTCGGCCCAGTGACATTAAATCACCACCTCTTAAACCTTTGTTCCAAAGATCTTAGTAATATCATTATAAATTAAGAAAAAATATGAGTTCACATCAATCTGCTTCTGTTACATTACCTGGGCATAACTCAAAACTCCAAAAACTACCCCTTCAAAGTAACTCTCTATCAAACATAATACCCTTGAACATACGCGCATGGCTACAGAGCGCCTAGCTCCTGTAGTCCATGCGCACCGATACACTCTAATACAAAACAGCCCTTTAATTATTATACACCCCAAAAACATTGCACTCCTGGATCGATAGGGTTGCCATCCAATAGTGCCCTGTCGTCTTGTGTGCTAGCGTGTTTCTATATGGTCTATCATCCAATCAGATAGCCGCTTGAGTGGTGGCCTCTTTGTCTTTCATACTCGGTCTCGTAATTTGGTGTGTAACGGCCGTCTGTGGAGGTCATAAATCTTTCGTGCTCTCTACAACCTTTCTTTTTAAAAACCCTCCCTCCTCACCCATTCATATTATTTTCACGTAGTCAGTTTTTACAGTAATTATTTTGGTTTATTTTCCATACCACTTGTTCTATATCATTTTGGGGTGCTCATAATGTTCTCATGGCATACACACACATTTTAATAGGTGCAAGAAAATTTAGGTTTATATGAGGTCAATTACTTTATTCTTGGTGAGGTGTTTCCCTATACCTTTTTCATTTCTAGATTTGGGTGTCATAGTTTTGCTTTAATTTCTCCATATTTCTAAAATTTCTAAACATATTAATTACTTATATTATTTTGCTTTGTATCAAACTACTGGGTCCTCTCAGGTTACGTCACTTTTGTGTGGTATTCGTGTTTATGGTTTTATAATATATTTTATTGATTTCAAGCATGGGAATCATTTCCGGATATATCTCATTAAATTTTCAATAATCTACGGAGCTCTGTCGGGCGATAATACATTGCTTCTGTGCCAGAACTACTGGGTTCTCTCGGGTTATATCACTGTGTTATATCTATAGCATAACAGAGTAATAATATTAATAATTTTTGATTTAAATCATTTCATAGCCATGATCGCAATGAATATAAAGAAAGGAAATGAAATCGTTGTTGTAAATTGATAATTCCTTGACTTTAGACCTTTGAATGCGGTAAAGTGCCACCTTTTTCTGACAACATCATTTTTTGGAAAAGGGGAGTGTGTGTTCATTCCAAAAGTGTTTTTTGAATAGCAACGACCTTTGAGGTAGAGCCAACTGTTCCTCTCTTCAAAACCTTTTAAATTTTAAAAACATCCAGTTCTAAGTGGAGTTATGCGAGTTTTAGGGAGGAACTTATTTTTGGGAACCCCCTTATTAGAGATTCAGATACGTAAATAGAGAATTGAAAAAAGGAAATGAAAAAAAAAATGTACTGTGTGACACAGTTGAAACAATATCAAAATAACAAAGAAGACACAGTATAGTGCTATAAAAGATATATTCATATTTTGTTTAATTTGCTTGCGGAATTGTTCAGCAGAATTACAATGTTCTGGTGTACTTGCCAGAGTTCCAGAGAATGGTCTTCTCGCTGAAATAGAGTTGTCAGATTTTTTTATTCTTTATTCTTCGTTAAATTGAAATCTTGTTATCAAGGGCTATTCGGTGAGAGATTTCTTGCAAAAAGGGGGTCATTCAGTGTAGAGGAGAATAAAATGGCGGCATTCGGCGTGGAAGAGAATAAACGGGGGCATTTTGATGGCGATAGAATAATCCTAACTGATGTATAATAAATCCCCTACTCTTTTTGTTACACACAAATACAGGGTGGCCCAAAAAAATAAGGTTTTGAGCAAAAAAGGGGGTCATTCAGTGTCACATCCCTACAATCTGGGGCTTTTACGGCATTTGGTGCGAGGACTTTAAAAAAGGGTCATTGGGTGACAGATTGGTAAAAAAGGGGTCCTCGACGAAAACAACAAAATTGAATGAAATGAATTTTTCTGAGGCATTACAGTAACTGGTCACGTAAAAAATAGTCATAGTTATGAACCCCGTAAGGAAAAAAAACCCGGAAGTTGAACACGCTGAAAACACGTACTATTTTGTACATAAATCACAGTCACGAAGTAGAACAAAGTTCATATCTAGGTCTTTGAAAGTCCGCCGTCGTCAGAAATTACTACAACATTACACGTTGATTTTGTCATATCCTAAGGCACATTTATGCGTGACAGTCACACGCAAATGGAGACGAACATTCTTCATCCATATTGTTAATAGCAGAAGAAAACTCATGTTTCAATTAAGTTTTGTCAGTACTTTACAGAAAAAAATATTATATTTTTCAAAATCAGCCTGCCGACGAGCTATATGGATTTTTTTAACTGACCGAAATGTCATATGAAAATGTGTCAGTTGAACGAATAACACGCTGTCATGGGGAATCCCCATAGGCGTTTCCCAAGACGTATAACTTGTTGCTTACAGTGTAGGTTCAAAGTTGTCATCGTGCTTGATAAGAAAGCCGATTGATAAATCGAATTTTTAATCTATGGGAACAGTCTTCACCTGTCTTCAATAATAAAAAAAAAATAAAATTGCTTATGAAAACCGCGCAGAAAAATATAGTTCCTTGTACACAGGTTCGAGCCATTAAAAATGACCTCTTGTGGTTATATGCGGCATCATCGGCGTTCCTATTGTAGCCTACACAAATCAAAGGTAAACTTGGTAAAAGTTTGCTTGTGCATGCAAAATTCGCTTTTTGATAAAGGATTGTGTTGGGTGGGGGAAGGGTGTCTCCTCCGGCGCGAAACGTGGAACCCTTGCAATATTCGGTTTTCAAGATACATTTTTTAATGCAAAGATCCAATTGCAGGTTCTTTAATACAGTAGTAATGATTTTTAAAGGTGGGGTAAGGGTCTTTGAAGGTAAACTGTTGATTGAGTAGCTAGGTATGGTATTTTGAAAGAAGCAGAGAAGTGTAGAATGGTGACCTCGAAATTTGCATACATCAGGTTTGAAAAAAGCATTCTGAAATCAACTTTAAAAAGTGGTGGAAACATCACCAACATGTATTCATGTTGACCCAAATCAAATGCGGTCGAATTTTTGTATAGGCTATAGGTATAAAAATTTATATATAAAAAAACATTGGTGGATATTTCTTGAAAAAGTGTGTGGAGAAGAGAAGTTGCTGAGAAAGAAATCTGAAGAATGGATGCATTGTAATTCTCTAGGGTCAAGAAGCACGACGACCTGGACGGGAGAAAATGGATTCTATGACCAAAACTAAAAACCTATTGAAATGATGTTGCACGAAAAAAAAGTCAGTGATATTCAACTCATCTGTTACATTGAATACCAATGAAGCAAATACGATTAGGCAGTTGACTTGCATTCTTTCATTGAGCATAGAATTGTTTTTTCTCTATCGGACTACATGTTTCAATAGATTAGTGTGGAATGTTATATTCCACCCACTGCACACGCCCCTCATTCAATGCCCATACCTTCAGAAAAGTATTAGGGGTGACATGATGGGTTGAATCTGCTGTAAGTAGGTACAGTTCAAATAACCCTTTCACGCGTATATTTGACCTCGGATTCTGACACCACGAATTTAAGATCTTGATACATAGTTATCCGCGGTGCACTATGGAATATTGGTCACGCAGGTTAGTGTTCAAAAAGTTTTAGCTGACAAGATAACCTATCTGAGGCTATTCTTAAATAGGCTCTATCTTACAGCTATTCACTAAATTTGCGGTTATATCACAGAAAACAAACACAAATTCCCTTTTCCCTTTTTAACTCGTCCTCCCTTAATTTTATTTTAACCCGGTATTCAGGTGTCTGGCGTTACGGGTAGTGATTGTTCCAATTTTAAAGTAAAGCAAAATGTTAAATCACTATTTAAAGAATAATAAAAGATGTCCATGACTCTGAACACTACTCTTGGCTGAACCATGGAAGAAAGAGAAGGTAGCACATCGACTTCCACCACCCGATTTTAATCTGTTTATATATCCATTCACCCGGACAAAAGGAAGGGATTCAATTGCTACCCTTTGAGCGACTCCCTCTGCTCTGTCGCCATCGATGATTGGCGACAATCATTACTGTACAAGTACGTAATTTGCATTGACAACTGTGCCGGGTGGCAGAGATATAGTCCCTCCGGAGCCACGGCAGGGAACAATGTGAACAATAGGGGCAATCTGATTCAGTTGACTCTTCACACAACATTAGTTTTCACACGCTTTATTCCGTTGTCGTCTATTATATGGAGCCCGGACTATGATACCCTGCCGGACTATGGTTACTGTCACAACCGGCTGCTCACGGTTGTATCTTGTCCGGCTGCTTTCGGAAATACGCAGTGTTGTCACATCGTTATCGTTCACTTTAGTGCCCAAGACTTTCGCCTGGAGAAATAAAGGAGGAAAGTGTGACTAAATGTGAAACGTTTTACGCCTGGGGGGGGGGGGGGGGGGGGGGGGGGGAGGGGGGTGGGGGTGGGGTGGGGTTGGGTGGGGGTGTTGAGGGGGGTGTGGGGGTGGGTGTGGGGGTATGGGTGTGGGTTGGGTTTTTGTTCGGGGGTGTTTGGGGGGTGGGGAGTGGTGCTGGTGGGGGGTGGTGGGGGTGGGGGGCGTTGGGTCTTTTGGATGTGGGCGTTGGTGGGGTGGCGGGTGCGTGTGGGGGGGGGTGTGGAGGGGGGGGGGTCTTGGATTTTCTTCGGGCACCCTATGCTTTTTCCAGGGTTCTGAAAGTGACCCTTACGGGACCAATAGTCAGTTAAAATATACCCGACCCCTAATGGACCAGCTTTGTGAAATTACACTAGTTTTCCTGTGAACATATACACTTTGACTGTACACATATAACATCCTTACTGTGCTGATTTTAAATATATTTTCCAACTGAATATTCATCACCAGTTTCTCTCTCTTTTGAAAATCCACTTTATTATATACAATTATAAACAGCTTTACAGGTAGCAAATATTTTTTGACTAATATTATATTATACACCTTGCCGGGGAAGCCTGTTTATCAATACACTTGTGCTACTGCAGAAAAATCACACTTATGGTTATTTACACTGAATCATGTTTTGGTTATTTTCCTATTTGTATCATTGACACCTAATCACAATTCCAACTGAATATGTACCCTTGCGGACTAGAACTTGATTATTGTGAATTTGATACCCCAGATAGTGGGTAGATCCGCATTTTGCACGAATCCCTGCTTTGTTCGGACGAGCAAGGGTGCCCACCAAATTCAAGACCCGCCCGCGTGTTGACCTGTTTTCATTAGCCGCCATAGTTTGAGTATTTACTTATCAGCATTTATCGCGTGCTCGATTCGCGGAGTCCCGATGACCCGGAATCTTTACCCAATGAAAAACAACCACGAACTGCGATTTTCTCGAGCGAGAAAATCGGACTACATTAATTCTCGAAAGGGCCACTTGAGAGAATATGAATAACAATTGCACATTATGGGGCGACAGATAGATCGTTCGAACGTCAAGTGGGGCGATGTGCTCCTTCTATATCTTACTTCAATGGCGTGAACAAGAAGCAGATGTAATCCGACAATCACAATTTATTTAAACAATTTATAAAAGAGCAAATAACTTCGATCGTTCCTTTTAACATAATGAATTTGCATGCCTGGACCATCACTATTTGGTTAATCGTAATCGAAAGATAAGCTAACAGCAGATGGTTAATCCGATGTTCACATAAACTTTTTTTAACTAATAAGTATTGTTTATTCTTTCATTTGTACGCCTCAGCCTGAGGTGTTTACTAGATTCTCAATTGTTCATGTACTTTTCCTTTATTGTCCTTTAATGGTCCTCTGGAAGTGTCCAGAGCCCACTTTCGGAAAAAATAACGGTCTGATTCTGCTGATTATGATAAATATTCATAGCGCGTTTAAATAACGGCTTCTGAACGCGCTTTCGTAACTATAATCGACATTTGAACAAAAGAAGCACAATGGATCATGATGAAAAAGAAAAAGGGCTACGCGTATATGAGTGGACAAGGTTCCTATCCATTGCGGAGTCACTGTAACGCATGAATGTGCCTGTGGTCAGACAAAATCAATATGCGTATGAGCGGTGGAGAAATATTCAAGTAAATACTTCATCCAGGCCCGACCCGGAGCACATGTGCCATATGCTCCTGGAGAATGTACATTACAAATTTGCCAGAAATTTCTCAGATTATTTATGCTCCGGACCATATGTCTTGGAACCTATGGTCCAGGACCATATTATTGGGACAAAATCCCATAAAAGCGGTTCGCTCTTTGTAGATAGGCCTCGGATTTAGATTGGAATAAATGAGTGTATTATATAACAGCGCATCCATCTCTTTCACATCTTGCAAGTCAATGGTTTTGAGATCGTAACTGTAAATTCTTCTAG
>JAMKCH010046301.1:0-11869 GCA_023653785.1 Ophioderma brevispina | reverse complement strand
TATTATATAGAGTGCAAGGCCCTCTAATTCACAAATGTCACCATCTCAACAAGGCAACTCTCTTTTAATGATAGTTGGCATTATTTTAATATGCAGGGGTGGGACTTTATTTGACCATATCTTTCATCATACAAGCTTGGAAAGTGCAGTGTATGGTGGAAGGCAAACCAAAATGTGGAAGACCTCCTTAAGAATGGCTAGATGACATCAAAGAGAGAGTACTCTCTTGATTGCCTCACTTGCCCACATGCATATTTAGTGAGATAAGAGAGAGAGACAGACTGAGAGAGACAGAGAGAGGTGGGAGTATGGTGGGTGATGGAGAATGGTTGCAGGGTTGGTGGTGGGTGGGTTAGTGATGGGTGGTAGGTGTTGTATTGGTAAATGTCTTTGTCATTACAAATCTACAATCATGGAAAAAAAATTAGTTGCCACACTTGTTACAATATATGACAACAGTCACCGTGCTCACAGCTGAAATAAGAATTGGGCAAGTCATTGTTCAATTGCGAGCAGGGGTCTTCCTCTTTGCCATATCCTTCCCCATCCCCAATCGATCAATGTTGGGGGACCTGGAGAGGCTACTGACAACACGACTCTGATCAACATTGTCTTGGGAGAGGGGTTTGCTTTCCCCCAAAATTGTGGCAACATTTTTTTTTCCATGTCTGTAGTTTTGAGTAAAAGCCTAACTTTACACAAGGAAAGACCAATTTTATGTCATTCATGTCCCATTTTTTAATTCACTGGAGAAAATCCTCACTATAATTGTTATTGTTTTTTGCTTGTTGTAAAGGCATATCAGTGTCACCTGCATGAACTGGGCCTTTACATTCTTTGGGGGGGGGGAGCAAGCTCTCCTTTCCCAGCTAATAATGAATTTATTTGTATGTTTTAGGAGCTAGATTATATGACAGACTGAAAGCAAGAAGAAATCAGATGACAACTAGAAAAAGTCACTTAGATGAAGTACTCGGTGCAGTGATGAGAGATCCTAACTCATGTAGACAATGGCTGCAAAGACAGGCTCTAGTGTAAGTAATGAGCATGACTTACTTCCTAAGAAATAAAAATAAATCAAGGTTTATTTAATCTCAATCGTGGCCTGTAGTGTAGACTAAATTGCTAGAGAATTTACAACTGAGTAATTACTAGATAGAAACAAAATGATGCAACTTAGAGGCAGCAGCTTAAACAGCGCCATATTGCAATGGGAAGTGCAAGCTTTCATGCATCCTTTGCCCATGTCAAATGAATCTTGGAGAGAATGGTATTCTGGTTTTAGTCAATATCTGTTGTACAAATTAAATCCCAAATTGAGTTCCCGAATTAAATCCAGCATGTGGTCCCACTGAGATTAGAACAGAGGACCCTTTGCTCCAGAGGTAAGCTTGCTAATTACCGCTAGACCACGTCACTCTCTGGGAGGTTTTAGCATTGACATGTGAGAATGCTTATTTCAACATATCTGGCATAGAGAAGAAATTGTTGCAAATTTGCCAGCAGACTTTGTCTGGATTGAATCAATTTGGAAAGAATCTTCAAATCTATTTTGTAAAAGAAAATTAATTCCAATCGATTGGTCTTTGCCAAAAAAAAATAATGCTCATTGTAAGTACATCACAGCTGTTTGATACCATGCAAATCGTCTCTTATTTTTAGAGCAATTTGAAGCAGTGGTGACACAATCTTGACAACTGTTATAAGTAGGGACATGCAAGAGTTTTGCAGACCTCTGCAAAAATCAGAAAAATCCATTTCGGGAATCTTGCCATATAATAATAATAATAATAGCAGAGATTTATATAGCGCCTTATGCTATTGGCCTCTAAGCGCTTTCACAAATGGTCGCTGATCACTGTGGCCCAACCATACCATAAACCATTTAGCATCATTTCAAGGGATGCAGCAGATCGGGATCAGCGCTTTCCCTTATCAGCAAACATACATCGAGATAACCATCGCAGCCGGGATCAGCTTCCCAAATATCGCATGGGTAAATCGAGACAACCAAGCGGTTAATTTCTTGTCCAGGGAAATTACAAGATAGCTGAATCTCACAGGGCTCGAACGCACGCCTATACGCATGGATGAGCATACACTGGAGTCGAGCGCTTACCTGATTGAGCTATCTTGTCCGCTATCTTGATATAGGCCTACAAAGGTCATAATTTGTATGTTATAGCACCCTCTATGTGCCCATTCGCCATAGAGAGACGTGTTAAACTAGATTTTAAAGAAAAATCATATTTGCCCACAATTAAATTTTGAAAAAATTACACAAAATGAAGACAGTGGTACAAATAGTCTAAATTAGGTTTCAAAAATGTGTCACTATTGATATTTTTGGTTTTATTTGCTTTGTTATAATAGACTTTCAAACAGCTGTGAACTGATTGCATTTTGTGCATCATGCCCATTCAGATTTTTTTTGACAGTCCAGGGAGATATTTGTGTGGAAGGGCGTGAGTCATATAATTGATTGCCAATACATAGGGGAAGCATAATTGTCTGCTTTTTTTAATTGCTTTTTTACACACCACACTATCAATGCATTAAGAAATTTACCCCAATTGTTGAAATCTTACAAATACCCATATTATTTTTTTTGTTCAAATGCAGGGGGAGGCTTGGTCACAGTTGTAGGGGAATTACCAACATACAGCCACAAGAGGAAGTATATACAGAAAAAGGTTGTAACAATTAAGGGTAATGGCTTACATATAATTGGTTTCGGGTTTTGATACCTGGTCATATTTAGGCTCCAAAATGTTTAACTTGTTTTTTGCCCTCAGTGACAATAATGTTCAGATTCTATCCGCCTAGCGCTTTTAGCAGAAGGGAATTTTGTCATAGCAAAACCGGTCGGCATCTGTCCATTGGTCAGTCTGATCTCGGCCCTTTGTGACGTCAGACCCTGGACCCAGCCATCTAGATGACACCTGCACAACAGACCCTTAGTATCTACCCTAAAAGCTACTTGTGCTGTGACATTACAAGTTTAGAGGTGAAAGCTCAGAATACTCTGTGTATTTCAGATTTTTCCACTCTTATTACCTTGAAATCACATCAAATCTCTTACAAGTTTCGCTACATTGCCCCGGAATACGGTGCAAAGTTTCTCGCTTAACATTACCACCAAATTAAATCCATTAAACTTATTACATGTAGATACATTGCAAATTCTGGCAGAGATTTCAACACCTTGATTTCAATGGCAGGAATTGCCACAAATTGCCAAACTCTTGTTGTTTGTACAGCTTAAACATCCAATTTTCAAACTTGTGGAGGTGATTTCAGTGTAAGGGTCCATTTCATTGTTAAATATTTTTTTATGCCTTGTGTCGCTTTAAATTTGGCTTATGTGGGTCTGATGCTGTCACCTTAGTGTATTTTATTTCGGATACACATTTATATGGGGAAATATATTTTTCTTTCAAAATGCAGTGTTGAAGGAGTTTGTATGGCATCTGTTAGCGATTGGCATATACGGATTATGTGTGTGGTAGGCTGTCCGTCAATCCGTTTGTCTGTGGTGTATTGGCAAAAATTTTAACTCTGCACTGGACTTCAGACTCTGTATGGCAGTGAACTACCTTCATTAGCTGAGCTGAACCACTGGCCCAAACTTCATATGATGAGGGAACACTTGTGGGTTGCAGTGGATACAGCAACCGCCTCATGACCCACATGGGGTGACAGTGGATCAGCGCTCGCCTCATAAACATAGGTTGTGGGTTCGAGACCCTGTCGTCCGCCAAGTGTTGTTGTGCACCTGGGCAAGGCACCTTTTACCTCGATTGCCTCTCTCCACCCAGGAGCTATAATGGGTACCTGGCATATGCTGGGAATGCAAAAACAGACTAGCTGTGTGGGAGGAGTGGCGAACCCCCCACAGCAACATTATGATTTTGAGGGGGGTTCTGGCCCCAAACGCCAATGCAGGAGAGATGGGCACTCTGCCTGCGGGGCGCACCATTTGCATTTATTTGCCTCATGACCCAAAAGGGCATGGGTTCAAGTCCCGTAGTAATGAGGCCCAATGTGTTGTTGCATTGCAAAAAGGCCCCTTGCTTGCCTCCTCTCCACCCAGGTGCTAAATGGGGAGCGGTTAGGAACTGTCCTTTGAGCGCCGCCCACGGAATAAATGTAAAGCACTTTGATACATTGGAAAGGCGCTATATAAAGTTGACATTTTACTATATATGGGGTATCACAAAATGATCTTTAATGACCCCATGTGACCTTTTTGACCTCTTTCAAAAAACTGGACTTGCCGATGACGTATGCATGGGGAACACTGTATTTTGATGATACATGCTGCTTTGGTAGTGAATATGTCATGTTGGCGGGCCCAGGAAGGATAAGAACACAAAAATTGAATATACTTGGAGGGCTTTTTATATAATTCTCCGAAATTATCTGCATTCAGAACACCTAAACTGGTTAATTATGCTTTTCTGCCCATATCCTAAAAACAGCAGACAGTATATTGTTTTATATTTGGTATTATTGTATCTGATTTTTTTCACAGCTCGTAAGAGTGCCCCTCCATTAGATCTGGCCTACTTTTGCTGGTATGAAAAAGCTCACTGACAAGGAGAGAGAGGTAAGATTTTAAGAAGGGATTGTCTGATATATGTGATGCGATCTGGGAAAACCTGCCACATGGTGCAAAAGTTATATTTTTGAGTTTGACACATTGGCAACGTTTGAAATTACAGTTTTCCAATAACTTTTTACTTCTTTTCTTCTGTTCTTCTATGATACACAGATCACAAGTTATTGCCTTTCCAGCTGACACAAATAAGAGTACAACCATACCATATTTTAAGGTATTTTTCTTATTTTTTCAAAACTGTCCTGTGCGACATGCGACGTGTTTTCCCAGATCACATCACATCTTATGTTATAAGCACGTGTTCCCAATGGCAACACAATTAGAATATTTGTTTATACATTATTTTTATTATCAAAGAGGTATATGGAACCATAACATCAATTTCTTGCAAAAGAAATACTGATACATTGAAATTTTTTGTTCCTACAAGGTGATATTTCCAAAAACATCAAAGAGATTTTGCATGTCCCTGTTAAAATGTAAAAAACTGAAATATTCATTAGAGGTCAATGCATTCTCATCATTGTAACTTTAACAAATGTACTTATATAGAAGCTCGGAAAACTGGCGGGCACAGATTCCCGGACCCAGTCCTCTCTCTATCCAGCTTGAGATTTACCACGAGACACACCACAGGACCTTTGTCTACTGGATAACAGTGAAATGAATGCTGATCGTATTTCAACATCTTATTTCGGAATTTCAAGCAGCCATATATTATATAAGGGGTGGGCCTTTATGGATGATTCTACTAGAGCAGAAATGACGATGCGGCACTCAATTCAATGCCCGCGAGGATCAAGTAAATGTTACAACGTGAGAAATTAATTAGATAATATTGTACAATACAGATAGGCCGGAGAACTGAAGAGCAGAAACATAAAGACAAAAAAATCGGTCCGCTCACTATCCAGGCATCAGAACAATTTTTCACATAATAATGAAACCTTACAAAAAGAATGAAAATCAGTAAACACATTATCACAATGATTTTTTTTATTATTATCGCTAACAAACTGTTTAAAGGTGACCTTTTTGGCCAATGCAGTGACCCCTAAGTCAGAGTATTGCAGTTCATTTTTTTTTTAATTGGATGTCTACTATATTGAAAATACTACCTTTTAGTGCCTCAAAGGAAGTGGCAATAACATTGTATTCATGTTCATCTTTTGCAAGGAATTGGTTTTATGGGTCTGTTGACAGTAAAACAATACCTCCAAGTAAAAGGCCTCCGGACTGTTCCCAGTAATTGTGGGCCGCCAGTGGTGCTGGCAGCACCACTTAGCAATCCATTATGCGTGAGTAATGTTTAATGTTTTTTTTAATTGACCTCATTTGAAAAGTTGAAGTTCATTGGAACCAAACTTCTGTAATAGGTGCAACCATGGGATCCCTCATGAAGGGTTGAGGTCAAAGGTCCATGTTGGCCAAGGTCAAGTTGAAAAAACTAGGTTTAAAAATGGAAAATTGACGTCAATTGAAAACGTTGAAGTTCAATTAGAAACACCAAAAACTTGTTCATAGGTGACACCAGGGGATCCATCATATGTGATTGAGGTCAAAGGTCATGCTCCAAGGGCAAAGGTCATGGAGCGGCCACAGCTATGATTCTTTGACGATTAGTTGAGAGCGGAAAGCCGAGATCGCGAAATTCTGTATATAGAATCTGCATGAAAATGTGTTTTTAACGCAATTACTAATAACTAAAAAACAAACCAAGTTGGGGACTTGGGTTTTGCGACCCACCCTGAAGTCCAAAGGTTCCTTATTTAATAACAGATTAGAACTTGAGAAGTCGTGTTGCGCCTTACTACGTGTTAAAAAAGGCTCACGGCTCCTCATAGATCTACGACTGTGATCCAGGCCACACTATTGGGGCGCACATATTGAATAAAGTTGCAAAAAAAATTGTGGCTTGATCTGGTGGTAAACACGTTCTGCAAAAAACCACATACCTGATGATGTTCTCACAAAGATTCATTTTATATCTGAGGGTTTCGCATGGCCGAAATCAACGAGGATTGTGCAGTTTTTCATGTTGTAGGTTTACGAAATTAAGGGGCTTGGGTGGGACATATCACCTGTCCGGCAACAAGCTTGTTGGCACTCTAGTCTTTTGTTTATCTATCTGTTTGGAGTAAAAGGATAGGATTTAAATAGCAGGTATTCAAACCCAACGGCAGTTGATGGCATTTGTAGTGTGAATCAGTTTCATGTTAAGAACAATAGAAACTGGGGCTCTGAACCCAGCTAGCAATGGTAAATGATGTTTGAAGCTACCCTTACCTAATCAAGTTTTAAAGCGTAATGCTACGCAAAAGACAGTTAAAACTCTTTCTAGTAAACGTAGTTTCCATCATGGTAAGAGGCTGAAATAACCATCCATTACAATGGTACCAGAGTGACCAAATTATGTGTCTGTCTTCCAGATGTGTGCGTAAGTGCGTTTTGTTAATTACCAGAGGCGTACTTTGAGTACAAGAACATCTTTCAGAATGAGTGTGTAAGACAGGCCATCTGAAGCTGAAGCATGCAAGGCCCTGATCAGAATAGACGTCAACAAGATACGCAAAATGTTTGATTTCATGGTGAAAAATGATCAGAAATTGACCACGCCACCATCGTGAAGAGGATGCACTACTTACATATACTGTTATGCGTTGGGAATGTTCCCCGTCCCTCACCTCACAATAAAAGTGGTAACCATGAGAAGTTCCAAATTTCGCGGAAAAGGGGTATATTTTTACTGTCATCGCAACCGCGAAATCACAAAAAAGGGGTATTCTGAATTCTGAGCATCCGTCTCCGCGAATTTAAAAAAGGGGCATTCACAGAATGGTCGACTACAAACTTTTAGAGCTGAACATTTGTTTAATCTTTGTTGCATTTTCATTGCAAGTTAAAACCATTATAGGGGCCTACAGGTAGGCATATTGTAATTAATTCCCAATTAAAGACAGGATCATCTGGGAGTAACGTACAGCAGCCCAAAGTAATGCTGATACTTGTATGTTTTGTTCTTAAAATATTAAATGATACGAAGTCATTTGAAAGGGGTGTCTGAAATCTTGTCATGAAAAACCTTGAAATAGGGTGTATTTTAACCCGATTTTGTCATTGATTGTGCAAAAAAAGGGTGGGGTGAATCATTGAACCAAGGGTTTTTTTGAAAAAATGAAACCTCTCATGCTTACCCACTTTCTCTATTTTGAGTTACTGAGGGCCAGAGTAATGTTTTTTCACTTGCCATTCCTGTGTCCTCATCCAATCCAAGATACTTCTATACTCTTACACAATCAGTATAACAACACTATGTATTATAGTGATTCTCTTTGTGTCTTGGATGGCTCTAGAGTAGCTAAACAGATGGATGAATGTTCTGTCATCTACTCTCCTTGTTGCAGTTGTGACAAAGTAAATATCTCTTCTTTGTGTCCTTCCGATTGTCATTCTGATTGAAAATATTTGATCCAAAATTAAACCAGCCAGCTACGTAACTAGATGAATGTTATTATTTATTTAAAATCTATTTATAACTATATTTATTTAATGAATAACCCATCATCCACAAATTGTTTTTTTCTCATTACTTGGAGGTTGTTTGTAAGGTTAGAGTATATTCCATCATACAATAGCTTTTTAACCCTCATATACCAAAGGGGCGGGGGTGGTGTATATTTGGTGTTGGTTGTTTTATTGGTACGGTTGTGTTTTTGTTTGACACCATCTGAACCCTTTTTTCAGGTGCCAAAATTATTTAATTTACCTGTCATTTGAGATTGTATGCTTTTTTTCATGACAAAACAAAACACCCACCAGGGGGTTTATAGGTGAGGCTGACCCCATCCCTAGGGAAAGGGAGCAGTGAGGGAAAGCGGAGGAGAAAAAAAAAAAAAAGTAACAAAAAACCCTCAACCTTCCATAACCTCCCCTCCCCAACCCCCCCCCCCCCCCCCCCCCCCCCCCCCCCCCCCCCCCAAAAAAAAAATATCAACATTGCATAGTATGATGCAGGAATATCACAGAAACTTGATTTGGTACCAGTGATAGGGAATGTTCCTCATATCAAAATGAGGTCAACATGCCTCGCATTGTATCAGAATGATGTCATTTAAAGTTCCCAAGTCAGCATACTGTCAGTTTCTATAGACACAGTTATTTAGAATAGGGGGAAATTAAATTTTTTCACAAGACACTAGGAATATTAATTTTTCATGCAGTTTTTGGGTCTACCTGATGGGAAAGGAAATGACTGTTTTATATTACTCGTAACATCTTAGGGCAATAATACTTTGACTCAGTAAAATTGCAAAATATAAAATTTTCAACCCTATATCCTGTATTTCCTTACTTTCCTGACTGTTAGAAGGTAGTACTTTTTGATACAAATGGAAAGAAGAAGAAGAAACTCTGAAAACTCTCGTGTACCAAAAAATTTATAGGAATCGGGATGTTCAGTAAGGAAAAATCGAAGGTGGGTGGTAACCTGCCTTGGCTCAGGTAGAAAAGGGTTTTTTGTATTAAAGAATTTCAATGGTATCATGGTATGAAAAAAATATTGGGCGTAATAAATACAATTAATCCAGTCATCTGTGTAATACCTGACAACAATGCTGAAGTCTCAGTTTTTGTGTCGCATGCCTTAAGGCAAGAAAAGACACAGGGGATCACTTTGTCCACTGTTGTCTGTTGTGTTGTCTGTTGATGTGACAAAAAGGCCGTTTTAACATTTGCATCGGTAACTATACACAATTATTTGATAGATTTTTAAACAGACATGGGCCACAGTTTTGCAACATGGCATCCCCAGTTGTTGATGGAGCGTCAAATGTCACATACCAAGTCAAAGTTCTGTGAGGTCAAGTTGTCTCATTTGAAAAGTTGAAAGGTCAATTGGAAACCAAACTGTTATGGAGTTTATAGGCAAACCCTCATTTGGTTATGAGGGCAAAGGTAATGTGAGGCCCATCATTCACAAACCGCGACGGCCAGGCTACCCACAAGCGGTCCGAAGGACCGATGTTATTTGTTCATATTCTAGGCAAAACCAAGTAAATCTATTGTTTATGATTTCATGGTCGTAAGCACCTTCTGCTTCTAAGTTATGCTGACACAGTGTCACATTGCGATAAATATATCATCATGTCGAACAAACGAAAAAGTGTTCATTAAACAATGGCACCCACATCAAGAAGTTATAGTTTTTAAAGGAATAACAGCAGAGTTTTTTTGAAAAGCAACCCCCATATCAAACTTTTGAGATTTTTTGCAAAGTTACACGGCTATTGGTCATGTTTACTAACTATATGTGAATGGTAAAACTCCAACTTGCTTTATGGTGTCACAAAAGAAGGATTTTGCAATTAGAATCGGCGGAAGCAAATAGCGCGGATTCCCGATAATAATAGCTGCTGGAAACGACCTATCATTGGGAAATAGCACCAGGACATACCACAGTTTCGTAAGTTCTTGGAAGCAGTTAAGTTAGGGTTTAATTTCTTGAGGTGAACGCGATTCATAAGGGATGGACGCGCAGACGCCATATTACAATGCGGATTCTCAATTCAAAATTAAACATACCTTCTTTTATGGACATTTTAAATGCAAATTTGAGCATTACAGGTTAGTTTACCACAGCTGTTTGACCACAGAGCAAGCTCTTTATTTTTATAGCAATTGTAAGCAATGGAACACATTTTGACAACTGTTAAGTAGGGATATGCAAAAGCTATTACCTCCGCAAAAAGCAGAAAACCATTGCGGGGAATCTTGCTATATAGGCTACAAGGTCATAATGCTATGTCATAGTGTTATAGCACCATCTATATGCATATTCCCATATAAATACGTGGTAAGTAAAAGAGATTTTTATACAATAATATTGCCCGAACAATGAAATTAATAATTCAAAGTATAAGGATGTAGTTAGTGGAATACATACACAAATTAGTTGTCAAAAGTGTGTCGCCATTGATATTTGTTTGTTGTTATCTCGTTTTGTGTAGCCCTGCCTTAAGGCAGAGGACACAAAAGACAAAAGGGATCACTTTGTCCATGTGTAGTTGGTGTCTGTTGTTGTGATGTTTGTTGTCTGGTTGTTGTTGTCTGTTGTGAAAAAAAAGGGTTAACATTTGCCTTAATATCCACATACTTTGATGGATTTAAACCAAAATTTGGGGTCACAGGTGCAACATGGAATCCTCCATTGTTGATGAGGTCAAGATCACATACCGAGGTCAAAAAAAGGCATGAAGGGTAAAGTTGTAAGATAGGCGAAAATGTAAATTGACCTCATTTGAAAAGTTGAAGTGCAATTGGCACCAAACTTGCGTTTATGGAAGTTTACATGCAATCCCTCATTTGTTTAGTCCAAGCGTCACATATCGAGGCCTTATAATTCACAAACCGAGACCGGCAGGCGACAAAAGCGGTCCGAGCGGACGATGTATTTTGTTTATACTGAGCATTTCAAACCAGCCTTGTGTCAAGAGACAATCTCAAAAACTTGAAAAATGGGGTGCTATTCAAAAATTGTTGCTTCAAGGTATATGGTTAGTTGTTTCCATATATCTGCTCTTCCAGAACAAAGCTACTAAACAGAGTTTTCTCAACCAGAGCATTTGACACATAATAGTTCGAATAAATATCAGCCTCTTATACATATATTTCAGAGGTTTTGTGTCTTATGTTTTCTGTATGATTTAAAAGTAAAATTGTAGCTATGGGAGGGGAATATTATGGTATCCTAACAAACTCAGGTCTTTTCCCCTTTTTGACTGTCTCAATACCAATAGCCCCTTTTGTGGGCCTGCCCACTATAGCTGGCAGGACCACTTGCAATCCGTTGTGCGTATGTATCGTGTGTGTGGGTGTGTATGGTGTCCTAAATGTTTTTTTTAAAATTGACTCAATTGAAAAGTTCAAGGTCAAATTCGACCAAACTGTGTACAGTGTTGATGAGGGGTCAAAGGGATCATTTCAAGGTCAAAGTCATATTAGGTCAAGTTGAAAATAGGCTAAAATGTAAATGACCTCCATGAAAAGTTGAAGTTCTTATACTTGAGTCAACAGGTGCAACAAAGGAGTCATATTTGTTTGATGAGGTTCAAACGTCGTGTTGCCAAGTTAGTCAAAGGTCATCGTCTGTTTGAGGTCAATTTGTAAGAATCTGGCTGGGAGCCCACAGCTAATTCTTTGAATATATTTGAAGCACGAAAGCTGCGAACTGCAAAATTGCTAGTTCTATCT
>JAMKCH010046300.1:0-24963 GCA_023653785.1 Ophioderma brevispina | reverse complement strand
GTGGGCGAGGTAACCTCTCATTTTTTTACAAAACAGTAAGACAATTGCCCTGGAATTCCAGTTTAGGCCAGTCCCTGACACTCATCCTTCCATAAATCAATGGAAATAAACGCGGTGGGAATTGAATGTGACATTGTTAACAATTGCAAAAAAGGATAGGTTGCAAATTCTTATTATCATGATTATGGGCTTATTTATTTCGGTCGTTAAGCAATATGCGGCGTGTGTTACTGTGTCATGGGTGTTTGGGGGCCGGGATGCCCCCAGTACTGGCGGCGACGTAGAGGGTGTCCTTTCGATTGGCTTCCCCGTCGGATTCGTGATTGATGCAACTGAGAAAACTAAAATATAATTTGTCGTGTGAATGCAAGAAGTTCAAAGAGCAAAAGCTGCCATTTGGCAGAAATTCCTGTCAGTACTATTTGCCAAGGTTTGGTATTTCACGAGGCGCGGAAACTAAGGAAAGATAAAGTGAGAGTTATCCTTTTCCAGGGCATCACACAAGATGTTTCACACGCAGCAGGGGCAGCCAGATTAAAAATCTTTAGGGAGGGGCTGACAATTACATGATTAACTCAAAGGAAAAAAAACCATTTTAATGAAAAACTAAAAAATTAAAAAAATATTTTTCTAAATTTTAAAACTCTTAGGGGTGGCAGCCGCCCCCACCACCCCTTGAAGTGCCCAAGGGGGTTAAAAACCTGATGCACAGATTGAGTTGTGGTCTTCCAATTAAGGGTAGCCCTTTTGGGAGTTATTTATTAAAGAGAATGCGGACATTTCAAGAAAAAAGGATCCCTCAATTTTTTTAAACCAACAAGGCAAACTCGTATTACGCGATGCGAAAATATATTCACTCTGAATTGTCGCGATCACTAACATGCGAAAATGCAACTAAACACCCCACCACCCCCTCCGCAACAACCCGAACACCCCATCCCACCCAACACCCTGCAAAACCCAAACACCCCCGCAACATCCATCCAACACCCCACAAACACCTACCCCCCTCCCCAACACCCCACACCCCTCCCCACACTCTGCAACAACCAACCCCACCCCCTCCTGAACACCCCTCAATACCCCAACCCCCACCCCAATACCCGGTAACACGCCTCCCCCTTCCAAACACCCCGCAAACACCCACTACCCTAACCCTACCCCCTCACCCTCCCCACCTACATCCCCTCCCCCACACTATCACCCCCTCCCCCAGCACCCGCAACACCACACTCCCTAACACCATGCAACACCCCACCCCTCCTCAACACACTGACAAACAATACCCCTCGCCAAACCCTGCCACACCCCACCCCCCCCCAACACCCCAAAATACCCAACCCCCTCCACAAACACCTCACCCCTCCACTATGACATAGTCGCTATGTAGCAAGGAGTTTTGCCTATCGAATTTATTTGTAACGTTTCAGAGCTACAAGCAATTGTACGATATTTAATTAGCTCAGTGATACCTAAGCCGCAGTACATGGACACATACTTTCAAATTGCAAAAACGATTTTGTTGTGCACATGATAGGCTTTAATTGCAGCGCAGGAATTTTTGAGTATTCCAATTACAGTGTCATAAATATAGCAATTACGCTGATTTTGCAGAGTAAGGTAGCTCATGTGCATACTCAATTTGCCCAAAATACGTCAAATCTAATCAGGTCAAGACCTCTTCAGCTCTGATTCTTCCCCAAGGTAATCATTATACGAGTTACGGAACTCCAGAAAGCTTGTACACAGGCCTTACAGGGAAATTTTCATAAATTATGCAATTAATACTCATTAGCATATTTATGCCCAAAACTATCAGGTCGCGAACTCATGCAACCCGCTCTTTCCACCAAGTACATCATCGCAGCCCTTACGGCACTCCAGAAAAATCGTTATTACAACGTGCTAACAATTTGTATTCACAGACCGACGAACAAAACGGTTAGAACGAACAGCCTGACGCTGCTCATTTATAGTCCCGTTTTCGGACGGGGGACAATTATACGCACACTTGAATGTTCTTACCAAGGTATTATTCAATCACGACTAAAAGTGATCTGACCCAAACACCAATTTTTATGTAATAAAAGATGATTTAGTATTTTCGTCATAATTTTTTTTTTCTACTTGTGGCCCATAAACCTTCAAAGGCATTTTGTCGGAATGTGTATTCTACAACCAGTCACACGAAGCAAGCGCAAAATTAAAGTTTAGAGAATTGTATGTCAGAAAATCTCTTGTGTCCCATTAAATACCATTACAATGGAGGTCTCTTTGAACATTATATTAGAGTGTATACTAATGTAGACTGTTACTAATTTTTAATTGATTCTGATTTTGATAACAACATGTTAAACTTTATTTTAACAAAAACTTGAAAAAAATGTGGACACAACAGTCTAACGGGTCATTTTTCATGCGGAGAATATCCCTTGGAAAGTATCCCGGCGGATATACTCAGGTTGTGATTACGATGACCAGAGGGACTCTCTTATTTCCGGGGTGGTGTAGAATGAAAAACCCTTTTGGGAAACCTTGACGGGAAGCTTGAGAACAGATCTTCGAGTGTGCTTCCTCCCAATTCTGTAAGTCTATACCAGAGAAAAGAGAAAGGTCAAGACATTAGTGTAATGGACACGACAGAGTCCAAGGATACTTGGTCAAAAGTTCCTTTGTGCGTAAAGCACATGTCTCACTCAAGACTGACTCACATTAAAGCACACTGAGGCCAAAAAAGGGTGTCTCAGAAAATATGCCAAAATAATTGTGTGCAGCTTTTTTGGTTCAAGAACCTGTGCACTACAAGCATTTCTTTTCTATTCATTTTAGTGCAAAACCCCTATTTTTTCTTTCCACTTCCTGGAAAGCAGATAGCTGCAGATGGTCTTTCTATGACAACTAAGGAAAGGTCCAAAATAAAGTCATAAGTAGCGATACAGATACAAATCGATTTCTATATTGTGAACACAGGGTTTCTGAGACAAAAAACTTTGTCCCTGCCTAAGCTTTGGTCTGAAATCAACATGCTAAATTATTGATGAGAATACAACAAAAGTGTGTTTAACAGTCGGTCATTGCTATCACCTTGGTTCAGAAAACATGTGACAAGAACAAGTAACAAGTCACCAATTTCTTCTGAATTGACATGTGAAGCAAGTATGCAACAGGACCTTACAGCTCCTGAGATAGTACTAAATTATCTCAGCTTTGTTTAGTCTAAGATTTCTAATCTTGCAACGGACAGGCAGAACCCAGATTTCACACCCAAATTCCTCGCTTCAGTGGAGCATGTGGGAGGAGTCCATGGTTCACTCCTTGAATATAGACTACAAATTAAAGTAAACATCATCTTTTTCTCCTTGTATCTTACCATATTTCATACTCGGCTCTGAGAGTTCCACCGATTGACAACCACGGATCGGCTGTAAATATTCAAGTGGGGTGGGGTGGTTACTCCAGCATACCTCCCAGGTACCCACCATCATGGCATTGCAGCAGAGGTACTTTAAGTATATTGCCAACTAAAGGGTTTGCACTCTGTCAGAAGATGAAGATAACACTGCGGTTACCTTCTCACATGAATCGCGTATGGTATATAATGGTTTTTCATTCATTCTGAACACGAACGACCAAAACACGGCGTATGTGTGTTGTCCTTAATCGAAGCGTGGATGTTCCAATGCCCTTGACACAATTGGTAAGTGAAGCATGAACAGCTGTATCAAGATCTTGTGCCGTACGCCGTTTGCCCAGAATAAAGAATACGTTTTATATTTGAATGTAGGCAAACCTTGGTAGGTACTACCTATGTGGTGACTCCACAGTCAGTGTAATCTGTCCCTGTGCTATACCATCCCCAGTGAGCCAGCACTCTTGAGGCTGTGATGGGACATGCCTCCAGTACCCAGACAAGCCACATGGTAGGCGGAGTAGGACATGGCGACCTCATAGAGAACAGACACCAATGTTAAACAATAGTAGGGTGAGAGGGAATCTCCTATTATAATGTTCGTATATTTTGGTAACAACAGGATTAACTTTCCCCTGGATTGGGGTCATTTGGCCCAGATTCACTTCAGAAGGTTTTTTTTTGTTTTTAGCGACAGTTGAAGCTGAACCACTGCTAAAGCTAGACGAGACCGAAGCAATTCTGGCCGAACCTGCCCTTGATTCTAGACGCAATGTCTCGCCGTAGGCTATTTTTTAATGAACTGTAATCGCATTAATCGACGGCTGCCCACACAAGTGTGTTGGCAGCATGTTACAACTGGCCGATACTTTACGCTAAAGTCTAGCTCGGGGTCAAGGACCCCGGGGGTGCACTCAACTTTGTTTCAGGTAGGGATGTGCGGCCGAATTTGGGGGCTTGGAACGATGGGAACTGAAGTCTTAAAGTAGGCCATTATGAACTGAAATTTTGAGGAAGAAATGCAGGTTTGGAACTGAAATTTGGCTACAATTTGGGCAAACAGGTCCCAAGGGGGACCCTTTAAGAACTGACTTATGTTAATGAAACCCTTAAGAACTGCTGGTGGCGAGTGCGGAAATTGTGGTCTTGAAGGGCCATCGCACATACCAGTACCTCTTTCCTATGTTAGTAATCCCCCCCGGGGGTCCCAGAATGACATGGCCTGTTAGGACAAACAAGTTATTGGGAAGCCAACCAGACTGATTCAAAATATTGGTCAAGAAAATTGCGATTGACATTTTTAAAACTAAACAATTTCAAAATACTGAAACTCTGAAACAACTATAGGCACCCTACAGGCACCCATAAGGTTAACCCGTTTCCAGGAGGCGTACACTTTTATGATACAATCTGTATTGATGGGGTCAATTAAGGACACAACATGAGATAGACCTCACAACATGAGATAGACCTCACAACATGAGATAGACCTATAAACCATACCAACATTCTTACAGTATCTCCAATTTCCTCCCATTATGTGAATCACTGTCCAAAGTGATCAATTGAGTTTGTTGCTTAGATGCTGTAATGATTTGGAGGACTTGACTAGACTATACTTTTACGTCGAGCTTTATGGCTTACTTGTTGAAACTACACACTGGGTACTGTGGTAAGGTGTGAGATCAGGTCTGTGACCTTTGACCAGTCAGGCCACCTGACTCAGATTTCCTGCTGAGTGTGCTGTTGCTGGGCGGACCATGCAAGGTCGATATATGACTATGCTCACATGTGTGCCACATGTCACAAGATGCCATAGATTGGCGGGTTAAGACACCAAACAGCAAGTTGCTGTTACCTTCAGCTGAATCTTAAACCTCAGCTAAAACAAATCTTGGTGTTGTACTTACCTCCAATGTAGTTTCCATCTTGTGGTGTATATGGACGCCATACCGTCTCTCTACCACATGGCATGTTACAACCATACATTAAATAGTTACCTAGGGGAAAAATAAGATAAAGAGTGCATTGCAACTTACTGGGAAGCCAATCGATTTGACTACGCCCCCACTCAATATTACTAATCATCGTTTCCTTGACTTTTCGTTCCATTTCTCTTTCGTGTTATTAGAACATTATATGACTTTGCATGTTTGCAAGGTAGTCTGAATGTGGTCACTACAATTTCTAGGGAGAGTTAAAAATAAGAGCTCAGTGTTGCAGCTACAGATTCCACTACCATTCAGGCCCCATGCTGCCAAAGCTATTTGTTTGTACTTGGAAATAAGTATCACTTGTAGATTTCCTGCCATAGTCTCATGTCTTGGCATTTTTTGTTAAAGTATAATAGGTTAACATTTAACTTCTCGCGTAAAACTGATCCACAAGATGATAGGGTGCTCTACAATTGTTCTAAAAGGTGCAATATCAAGTGGCAGCAGTACCTAATGTGACCTAAAAATATGCATTGGGTTTCACACCAAGGTTGCAATTATAGACAAACAGTTTGATTAAAGTTTCTTGGACGTATCGATGTGACTGTTACAAGTCTGCAGACGATTTGTTATGTGCCTTGTCCGTTTGGTTTACTACGTTAATAAATGGTGGGCATGGCTCCATGGTAGAGATAGGTGGGACAATATTGGCCACACTGTATGGGCATTGCGTCAGGTCTAGTAGCTAGCTAGGACTCAGGCTGGGAAAGAAAATGGCAATCAAATTAGTTAGTATAATACATCAAACATCAAGGAGAACTGTGATATATTGCTATTTGGAACAAAAAGTGCCTCTGTAATTTAACTTCAGAACTAGGGCTTTGAACTCTAAAAAACATTTTGTTAAGTTAGCCTTTAAATCAGATTTAGTTAATACAGCAAGGGCAGAAGATACACCAAGTAAGTGCCCAAAACTATTTTTTTAGTTATATATTGTTTATTGGTTTCAATTTTTATAAATCTATATTGGCCGAGGAGAGAAATTACAAATTTTGACCATTGATGAAAATTGTTGTTACTTGCAAAAAAAGTACAATTACCCCCCACATCATGCTTCATTTTTTGTTACTGAATCAAAGTCAATTATCCATGTTGTGAGTATCAAAGGTCTTGCATTGAAATAAAACTTTTTACGGCCAAAATGAGCTAAGGAGAAACATAACTTTGCTCATCACACAAATGGCAAGACTACTTCACACTGCACATTGATTAAAAATAGTATGGGTGCAACGCAATCAACACTACCGCAGCAGATGCAGTTGACTAGGGCTGTCGTCGATATGCCTTATGTCGACACATATGTCGCCCATAGGCCATATCTTGTCATTTTCTGTCGATATGAAAAACAGGATATATTTTTAATTTTTTAATTTTAAATTATCTTGATGACAAAATTGTATAATAAGCATTCTAAAAAAGGACAGGTCTACTCGAAAATGATCAATTTATGACTATTTTTATTTCAGGATTTAGTATTGTAATGAATATAACACGGGCTATGAAAATAAAAACAGTAAACTATATGAGTAGTTCGGCATATCTGGGATTAACTTAACCGGACTCTATTTACATCTTTTAAGTTCATTTACCACAAACTTAGACGAACAGTAACTAAGGAGACCTGCCCTGGATGTTAACTGGTTATAGTGGTTAATGCGGTTTCAGTGGTCCAGTCCAAGGATGTAGTATTTAGATAAAGCATAAGTCAGTTTGATTGAATGATAAAATTGTATTAAATTTATGTCGACATTATGTCGAAGTCGTGATCAATATATCAAATGTAGCCCATAAAAATAACATGCTGATGACAGCCCTATGCAGTGGCGTAAAGAACATGCGGGGTCTGACGCTTGGGGCAACAAGCGCACATGGAAAACGATTACTTTCATGCACTGATAAACAAAAGCAAATAATTTTTGCCTATTAGGTGATGAACAAAGTATAGCAGCACTGCAAACAATGCTATCCCTTGTTGGGGTTGAACTGTTAGTATTTGGTAGGCTTCACCAAGTCATACTTGCCAATGACCTGTTCAAACATGTTGGCAGTGGGCAGTCTGCGTGCAGAGGCCATCAGGGCTTGCTTCATGCTGGCTGGATTCAGCACCCACTGACGATCTACGGACCAGCACTACAAACAAATAGATAATACACCAAAATGGCTTGTCTAAACCTTTTTCACAAAAATCGTGAATTCAGTGTATTTCGGTGAATAGAAGGAATTGTTTGCTGTTTTGAATTTCCAATTATGTACTTACAGGACTGACATTAAATAATGATATGTCAGTAAAAAGCTCTTGAACCAGGGGGAGCTGAGGGAAGATGTTGACTGATGGCAGTACATTGCTTAACCAGGGACAGGCAGACCAAGGAATTGGAAATCACTCCCCTACAAGTGCTGAAGGAGAGCTAAGGGAACCTATACTCTCGCTGTTTAGTGGGAGAGCGTAGGCCTACGGTTAGGTGCGTGCATGTGGAGCACAAATTTACCAAAAACCCGGGTTCGAATCCCAGGTTGGGTCACTTGCTGGGATTATTCGGGTACTATACACTCATGGATTTGATCTGTATTACAGCTACTGATTAATACAGAATACCGCTCTCAACCATGGTTCACTTGGAATGGGAATGGATCATGAAAGCATCCCGTCCTTCGGTGGGGACGTAAGCCGTCGGTCCTGTGTACAGAGAGTCACAACTTGTACATCACATCGCAGTCAGTGTCAAATAAGAGCAGGGTGAAAAACCCTGACTGTTCCAATCTGCCCCAGCCTCAAAGCGATTCACGTTAGGAGGGCAGTATCAAGATACACGACGGCCTCGGATCAGCATACTCAGTTGAATAATTTTCTGACACCACACAGCCAGTTACCAATGACTTGTGGATCCGTAAAGAAGAAGACTCTCGCTCTACTTAAAATTGTCCCTGGGATTAAAATTACTTACTCACAGCTAGCCATACAATCAAACAGGCGACGATATGGCACATTACTGAATATCTGATTGTTCATATCAAACAATGGATTTAAGCGGTATGTGGTTCACCAATGAAATCTTTACATATTGGAATCACATTTTTTTTTGAATATTTTATGAATGTCTGCTTGCGATGTCCAAAATTTAATCCACTACAACAATTCTGCACCCTAACATGACCATAATCAAGATATAAAAACAAGCAAACGTTATGAGTACTCTTTCGGAAATATTACTAAATGTGGACTTTTACTTCCTCCAAAGAAGATTCTTGAATTACCTTCACAAACCATTTCCCGACTTTTTTGACAAAGTGAAAAACAAAACTGAGGAAAATGTTCTCAAACAAGTTCAACTGTCAGTAAGCAAAAGTGATAATGATAATGTTCATCAAATCTGCATTTAACAACATCAAGGTTTAATCCATGTCAAGATTTGGCAAAATCATACAAATCCCTTTTCTATAGAATCAAACTATCAGTCCACCCATAAATGACAACTCCACAAAAAGACATTTCACCACTGGCACAAAGTGTGCACCGCGTTCTATCAAACAGAATCGGGATTCAGCAACGTTATAATACGGAAGGACAACATATTACAAAAACTGTTTTGTCAGGGAATGGTGCATATAAACTTCCCAGGTATGGCAATTAGAGCGAGTAGAGTAAACACCTCAGGGCCCAGTACTCTGAAATATTTACAAAATAAAACCAAACACATATTTTTTTTTTTCTTATTGCTATACATTACACAAATTATGTACGGTTATTAAGAAAAGGTTCTCTGTAAGTTATGATATGCTCACCATCCAAGTTTTCTTTTTTCTAGATTCTTCAACTACTAATCAAACTTTCCCCTGGCTGGCTTTCCCCAGAGTTGCAAGGAAGGAAAAAAGTTCACTTTTTGTGCCTCCTGTCACTTAAAAAAAGAGGAAATGGTGAGGGAAAAAGAAAAAAATAAAGTTTTGGCACCAAGGGTGTTCTATACAGGCCAAAAATGATTAATTAAGATTTAAGGTCAAAACTCTCCATTTTTTTTAAAGTTTCACTTCCCCCCCAAAAAAATTAAGTTTTTATTTTTTTAGGAAAAAAAATGTTGAGGGACCAAAAGGTATATTTTACTAATTTTGACCTAATCATGCAAATTTTAGAGTAGTCTTGAGGAAAATTCCACTTTTTGAAATGAGGTGTCCAAAAGAAAACAAAAGCCAATTAGGGAGGTTTAGATCCCCAAAAGGTTCACGTTTTTCCAAGTGTTCCCTTCAAATAAATAAATCCTGCATTCAGGCCCTTAGCCCTAACTCAAAGCAAGAAGTGTATTTGATTTCTAAAAGCCAGGGAAAAATCATAAGCTGATCAAATTAGTTTTAAGTGACATCTCTGCGAATGAGTGCTCTTCTTGCATTGAATTCGTCAAATTAAAGTAAAATATTTTCCTATATTTTAACCATCAGCAAGAATGACCAACGGGAAAGTATGTTTATGAATATGTGACTTCTGTTCAAACCAGGAAAATGTTGGAAATGTTTTTTTTAGATCAACCACATGAAATTATGAAAATATCAATATGTCTCTTTAAAATTTATGTTTTTATTATTTGTTGGCACAAGCAATTGGGCCACCAACTCTAAAAGTGTCCCAGGGTCCACAGTTGTAGTCACATTCATTAAACACTAACCCGTCCGAGAGTCATGAAAGCAATCAATCCTATTGATCTAAGCATCCTATTGATTCTAATTGACTCTCAGATGTCAAGAACTATTTATTTTATTACTGCAATGATTCTGATTGACCACAATCGCTTCCTGTAAAACACACCAATTGCTTTTTCTGATTGACTCTCGACTGTCTTCCTGTTCTTTCGGAGTCTTCCAGAGAAAGGACGTTGAAAAACCAATTGATATCTGATTGACTTTTTTGCGGACCGTCCAAAACAGTTAAACACAAATTTCCGTTGACAAGTTGTATCCCACCATGCACCATACTGAGACCCAATATTGTTTCCACAGGATTCCCCCCCCCCAACTAGGGACTATGTCGGGCCCTTTGAATTTAGCAGATGTGTCAAGGTCAACTTTTTGCCACACCAGGATTGAATGAAGCGTACCATTCACGGTCATTGGCGTTTTGATTTTGACTTTCGGCCGGTTTCCTGGCTGAAGACGTTGAAAATCAATTGATTTGAATTAACTTTGGACCAGACTCTCCGGACAGAAAAACCAATGGATTTTTTTTTTTTTCTATTGACTTTGCCGGCAGAACACCCAATGATTCTATTGACTTTCAGCCATTAACCATTTTCTACAAGTTATTCCTGCAGGGAGGAAAAAGTTTTTCGACAGTCATTGAAAGTCAACAAAGACTCTGATGACTCTCATATGTCAGGAGGGACAATATGTGTGATTCCTATTGACCCTCGGCCATTTTAGGGGGAAAGCCCCCGGTGATGTGGTAGGGTTACAAGTGTAATAACACTCTAAACCACCTATACCTACATAGTCAACGTTTTTTTTTTATTGATGCTCAATTACCTTGCTAAGTAATGTCACTGCTCCGGCCACAACAGGAGATGCAATGGGGTTCCTGGAGAGTACGACATCCTGATTTCAGACCTGACCCCCTGACGGCTGGAAACCATGGTCGACTTACCTTGCTAATATTCCACTGCTCCAGCCACAACAGGAGATGCCACTGAAGGTTCCTGAGAGAGTACGACATCCTGATTTCAGACCTGACCCCCTGACGGCTGAACCATAGGGCCTATGTCTGGTTTTAACCGACCATATCCACCTGGAAGCTCCTACAATTGACATCCAAATTGGTTGGGTGGTTACTGGCTGGACACTTAAAAAAAATATAATTTCATATACATCCAAGACTAAAGCTTAGGGAAGCAAGGTTTATATACATAGTTTTCTGGCATGAATTGAAGATAGTGGTTTTCGATGACATCAAATGAGCATTTGCTTCTTCTTCTCCAAAATGCATGTTTAAAGCAACCGCTCCCACAAAACCCTATTAAAGTAGCCAGCCAGAGTACTTGAGGACAAAGAGCTCCACCAGAGTGTTTTTTTGAATCAATCCATGCTGCATACAATAGCCTATAAACCTTACTGTACTAACACGTGTCAGTACTTAGGGAGAAAACGTACTCCACGTTAGAACCACAAGACATTTCATATATGCAAAATTCTCCTAGTACTAACGCTTTGTAGGCTAAAATGAGCGTTTCAAGTCACTGGTTTTTATGTGTTAAGAATAGGATTTTATGTGTTTCACATGCCCCCTATTGAGGTGAAATTCCCCAAAACGGGTGCATTGTGGATGACTCAAAACACCCTCTGGAGCTCAACAAACTTGTATAAACTAGAATTGCTTTTTTCTAAGAGCAAAAGCAATACATCATTTAAATCTTGTTTTTCAATTTATCATCATTTCAAATCGGCACAGTATTTTTAAAATGAAAATTTTCTGACGTTATCCAGGTTTGTGGCCCGAGAACCAGATCACAAATGTAACCTTCAAAAATGTGTGATTTTTACTTCAAACGTGAAAGATTCTAGCTAATCATGTAATGCAACCATTACTAATAATACACATTTCTTCCCATGTGTCATTCCTCTTGCTTAAAATTTGGCATAACCATCTTCACGTTTTTCCTCCTACACCAATCACATCCATCATCTGCTTGGGTTATTCCAGTCCTGCAAGAATTTCAAATCAATCTCAACATCAACATCTCACAACTAACTTAGAAAGTTTTCTTTTTTACAGCTTATACGCAAGCAGTCAGTCAAGTTTTACCAGTCCAGGTTTTTTTTGATGGGCTGCGACTTTTATAATCCTGGTAACCAGTACTTACCTGTCCCAGGGCCGTGTTGTCGGCGGCAAAACCGTCACCCCCCATCAGTTCTAAGGAAATCCGATAAGGAGGGTACCTGGGTAACTAAAAAGAAGATCTACTTGCAAGTGCGTCGCTCTTGCGAGCAAATGCAGCCTCCATCACTATTTGACGTCAGAGGGCATCCGGTCAATTATACTTTTGCTCCAATAAATTCCTCACAACAGCAGTATTGTGGTGAATGTGAGGTCAATCGGCCACCCACGTTCGTGGGGGACAATCAGATTTAAATTTTGGTTTTACTACTAACTACTTCCTGCATTTGAATCGGGATCACAATTCTCCAATGCAGTGGTTACCTGTCTGCACTCTTCTTATGTGAACAAAAACCCACTTTTTTTCTTTTTGAGAATGGCATTAAGGGCTAACGTTTTGTATAGAATTGGATCTTGGATGTAGGCCTTATACACTTCTTTCAAGAAACAGTGCTTTACAACAATGGTATAAAAGTGAGATTAGAGCTTAGGGTTTAACATTTTAAAAGAAACATACAGCCTTTTTTTTATTGACTAGCCTGCAATTTACCGTATTTCATTCCTGTTGAGAGTAACAGCAAAAGCAGTAAATGGTTGTTTTCCTGGTTTGCAAGTGGTTTCCTGGTAATATGCGTGCACTGTGCACGATCAACACAAACTCCAATATGTAATGCCTTGTGTATTTCATAACAAAAAAAGTCAACATTTCTCTCCAAAGTAAATGGAAAGGGATATAAAGATATTAGTCCAAACACATTGTTTTATAAATCCTATACTGAGCCTGAATTTCCTTTCCAATTTGCCTGAAATAAATGCATTTCCTTTGCTAAGTGACATACCTATAACACCCCCATAAGAAGTATGGTCCAACCAGTGACCTTTGCTCTTCTCTTACTCCGTTTTGGCCCTGAGCCCGGACGGACAACCGAAATATTACATGTTGTGGGGAGGACTGGAAGCGGGAAGTCCACATTGGAAAGGACATCATGCTTCAGTTATCTGATATATAAACAAATGTGTTTTGACTGGAAACATTACACTGAGCTGATTTCCTTTACAACCATGTTTGACTGAAATATATGCATTTAACCCCGTTGAATGAATAATTTCAATCAAAAACCGACTGGCTCACTCAGGCGGAGGTGGAACATAATTATTTCGAAGCGCGGGTCACAGGATGCAGCCAAGGTTGAACTAAAAAACGCCAGATCCCAAAAACTACTGGAATCTAAGATTCCTAAAAGTCAGGAACCAATACTCTCACCTAGACAGAGGGAGTACACCAAGGGTGAGCAATAGACCTTAACTTTTATACACCAAGGGTGAGTAACTGGACCTTAGACTTTATAAATTGTGTTTAAATGACCTGCCAAAGTTTTTTTTTTGGGGGGAGAGCCAGAGCCGAGAATCCGCAGAGAAAAACCAAGCCTAGGAATAGGCGAGAGGAAAGAACTCTGAAAGGAAACGGAGTGCGCCGTAGGCATTGGACAAATGTCCAGAGCACCCTGCGGCAAATGCAGAAACAAGGGCAACCCTGAGGACCGTAGAGGGAACCGAGAAGTGAAAGGCGGAACCCCTCGTAAAGACACGGGCAAAGTAGCCTAACCCCAAAAAACAGAGGAGCGGGCCCTATAGAGGGTGTCCAATCAGAACACCACAGATGAAACCCGACGGGGAAGAGGCCCGGAGGGAGATCAAGGTTGAGAGACTCAAGGAGGCTAAAGGCCCCGCCCTCTATGAAGGGCGATAGATAAATCCGACCCTGACCCGGGAGAAGAAGCCTTACAGGCGAGGAAATCTCCTACGCTAATTCAGCCTGGAAGGGGACCCGAAAGAGTAATAAAAGGTGAGGACTAAGGCGACACCGCACCCAAATGAATAATTGGGGGCTTCTCCAAGAGACTCGCGATAAAACTCAGACTCCCAAGAGGGAACTAGCTTTTCGGGTCAGGATCGACGCCGTTGCAGGAGTCAATGGAACGAATCAACTCACGAATGACGAACCAAACAACCTAGGCTGTGGTAAGCTGAGCTAGTCGACCGAAAAATCCAGACAACTGAAGATCGGAAACAGCTAACAAAGCCTCAGACTAAGCGAAAAGCCCCCCTCAGGCATGTCCACAGCCCGTAGATGGAGGGACGATTCAGGCCGCAACTCGGAGGTATACAGAATAACCAAGAAAAACGAGGCAGACCTCCGCATACCAACCGGGAGCCGCGGCGCCGAAACCGTCAACCGAAGAGCAGTCAAGGCTAGATTAATGATAACTAGCACTCCTCCCCATATCGGGCCAGAGTCAATCCCGACCCGAAAGGTAGACAAAGTGGGTGAATCACCGAGAAGTCTACCAGAGGGGGTTAGCTCTGCATAAACCTAGTCAAGCCCCGAGAGGCGACCCAGCCGAGATCTTGCTAACTGCTCTGGAGCCGATCAGAAAGCCTAACCAGTGTGCGACGCAAGAGAGAGCAGGTTACAAGTGTAGAAGAACGATGACCCTAGCATGATGAACTTCTTGACCGAATGACAAAATCGATATCGGAGGAGGCAAACAAGTCCCGCGTGCTGACTCTGGCTACGGCGAGGGAATGCCCCCAAAAAGAATGTCCATGGGCAGCACAAGTGGCATCGACACATATCACCCAAAGGATAGACCTTGAAAGAGCCACCAGAAGGTGCTATCCGAACGGTCGAGATCCCGACTAGGATCACCAAAGCCACTTTCAATCCAGGTAATAGACTTTGACCGACTAGAAGAGCGAGATAAAGATCCCCCAGTCGAGTGGGCAACCACCATGTCAAGGCCTTACTGATCGTAAAGACAGTCCTGAGCCAGAGCAACCGAACCTGCCCCCAGGACCCCGAGGTACTAAGGGAAAAACACAAAATCCAGTCGCAAGGCATCGGCGGGAAGACAAGACCTTGCCAACTGCCAAGAACAACTGAGAAAATCCGCCAGTGATGCAGTTCGGAGAACCCGCCCAGCAAGGGAATACCCCTCGCAAGATTCCCAGCTAAGCACACAGTTAACAGAAGGCGTGGCAAAGAAAACCCTCAAGTGAAAGCGATCGAACAACGGTAGCCCGACGATCTGGAGCACACCCCCGGTCCTGACCCAGGAAACCGCACTAGTCCGACGAGCCCCAACGTAGCCGGACGAGCCCCCAACGGTAGTCCCTTACGAGCCCCACGTCGAGCCCCAACGGTAGGCCCCGGACGAGGCCCATCGCTAAGCCGCTATACTAGCCCCACCGAGGGGCACAGTCGAGCCGACAAACCCGAGTCCAAGTCCCCCAGAGGGAGACAGCGGACCCGGGTAGTCAGCTGGGAGCCTAAGGAATGTCAACAACTGTCAACCGTCAGCCCCTATCTCCCGAACAGCGGGAGAAGGGGCCCACGGTCAAGACACAGACCCAATAGTGGGCAGTGTCCAGGCAAAGTCGAAAGGCCTCAAGGACCAGCCCAAGGGTCGAAAGTAAGGCCTGGGAGCAACAAGGTTAAGGTTAGGCAACAGAGCTAAACCCCACGCCAGACGAAACGAGCCCATAAGGGGCGAGGGCATCCACCTGGGTGGTAGCCAAGCCCAATGAGGGAACACGAGGAGACGCAAGCGTCAAAGACAATGACCAAAGCCCCCGATACCGGGTGTTTAATGGCCCTCCATTTTTTTTTTATTAAACTTTTAAAAATATTTATTTTCTCAATTTTATTGAGAAAAGATTTCTCACAGGAAAAGCATTTTTGTTTCCTATAAAAGAGAGAAAGGGGAATACCCCTATTTTGTTTTTGCTAAGTGCACCTGTTGTATATTGCACATGGGGTAAGTGGGAATCCCCAGGATGCTAAACTTAGAAACTTGATTTGTTTTTTGAATCAAAACATTGTAAGATCAGGGAATTTCCCCACAAAGTTATATAGGTGAAGTGATTGTAATGTTTGTGGACATCTGATTTGAATGGTGCTGAGTCAATGTTTTATATGTATGAGGAATTGTATGATTATTGTTAGAAAGGGGACTCTAGCTGTGGTGAAGATAATAGTAGTGTTACTGGAGGACTCCTGCCCGCATTGAATCATGAGCTGAACTAGAGCCTCTTGAGCTATACAATTATTTAGCTAGTTTTACTCTACAATAGTGTTAGATTTTTGAGTTCTCCATCTAGTGCCAGGATTTAAAAATTTTTGGATGGCCGCCGGAGCTTTGATAGCTTAAATTGTCTGCTGGTCAGTTCTTTTAAAAGCCAAATAGCTTTCAGTTTGGGAATCAAAAAGGGATTCCATTTGTGGTCCTATATGAAGACCAATGGCGACAGACTGATGGTGGTATATTACCTGATTTTATTATTGTGGATCATTTTTCGTCGAGGGACAGCCCCGTCGTCCTTTACTGCTGGACAAGATTACCTTCAGGACTGAAGAAGATTCCCTTGGAATATTACCGTTGAGTTGTATGAACTTGTGCTCTGTCTTTTGGAGTCATCGCTGAGAGGACATATCCTCGTTGAACTGCAAAACGCCTCTTTTGATGACATTAGTCAGTTATAAATATGTGTGTTAATTTGTGTATTTTGGTTTATTAATGTTTTGGACATACCAAATTCTTGAACCAAATCAAGTAAGATCATTAAATCTGTTATATTTTCATATAAATTAGATCATTGTGGGCACAAGGCCATTTCATAGTGTTTGAAAACGTATTTTCTGACCTTTATGACGCCTATAAGACGTCATAACACTAACTTACCCATAGCGCTAGGCCCGAGGGCAAACCATCCGCATGTAGACCGAGGCTCGCCGCCCAGCGACGAAGCGAGGACTAAGTCCAAGTACAAAAGGCCCAGCCGCGATGGTCAGGTTCCCCGTACGGGTGTAAAGCCAAGGGAAAGGAATAAAGCCCCTACCCCCAGACCTAGGCCGTCCAACAGTGAAACCCCTGGATGTCTGGCCCACAGTCCAACCAGCACGTGCACATTCCCTCAAAGCCCCTAAGAGGGCAAGGTAACAGACCAATCAGCAGGCATCACCCTAGCCATGCTAGGCACAGCTAGGCCCGACAAGGGTCCATCCAATCTTCATTTGACGAACCAGGGCCATCTACCCCCGAATGGAGATGAGGGTCTAAGTCGAGTAGCGAATGCTAGGCGATGAAAACCAAGGCGGATGGGGTCAAAGTACCGCCAAGGCCTAAGGCCACGACCTCCCACAGTCGGGGCTAAAGAAGACCCAAAGACCAGTAGCACACCAATGGATCATGGTCTGACCCCAAGGGTAACCGAGACTAACGCCAGAACGGTCACGGTCAGCAAGGCCGATGGGAGCTGACGCTAGGACCAGCTGATCCCCAAGATGGGAGCAGCGAAGCTACCCAAAGCCTAAGCCCAAGTCCCCCCAAGGGAGACAGCGGACTAGGCTAGGTGCATTAAGCCTAACACCAGAGCCTAAGACCGGACCCGCCAAGGCCTATACTTCATAAAACTTCGAAGTACAAATTAAATTAATCAATGCGCTGCTCAGCATTATCGCTCCTTACTACAAAACGCGCTTATACACTCTTTATAGGCAGTCTCAATCGCGCGCGGTGAAGACACAAGCGAGTGGTGCTAAGAACAAATAAATCATCTTACACTGATCCAAAATACTGGTCTTATAAGTCGACAAAGACCAGGCATTCCTTGTGAAGACTGGTGTGGGAGTCCATTGATTACTTTTTACTTCTAGGTCTTTACAGAGTATAGGATTGCCTAGCGCCTAACTGGCGAGACTCAAGCCTCAAGTCCCCGATGGGGCGCACGGAACGGGCCCGGAGTAGCACCGCGAAGGAGCTAGGCTAACGGGGCAGCAACTGTCAGCCGCCAGCGACGAACGCCGGCGACCCAGATCTGATATTGCCCATGGGAGGGTAGCGCAGGCCCGATGCTACCCAAGCTCCCGAAGGAGCCCGAGCAGCAAAGCACCCCCGCTGAGGGCTGGGGCAGTGTGCACAAAGGCTAAGGTCCCTGGGCCCGATGAAATGGTGCAAGCTATAGCAACACTTCAGGAGCGGAACCCAGCCCATGCCCGATGCGGGCTGGATCCCTAATCACACGCCACCAGAAGACTGGGGGATCCTGCATGCAGAACTAGAGCAACGACGGGGATTAGACGCAGTAACCCCGGGCCTACACAAGTCTGATAGGGCTCACAACCCCAAGCAAGGCCACAGTGCCAGCCATATAAGGGGTGAAGCCACCCAGGCTAAGCCGCCCCTCCTTGCGGGGCCCTGCCAAGACAGACGGGAATAGACCCGAGAGAACCGGCCAACCTACGCGGCATCCCCGAGGGATGCCCGAGAGCCAAAGCGCCACACAACCCCCGTCAATGGAGACATGTCGCGGTGCTGGGAGTTAAAGTCAAACACCAGCGAAAGGCGGACAAGCAACAACCCGAGCAACATCCCCGTAAGAGGGGACCAGTCGCAACGGTTAAGGCCGAAAATCCACGCCAATGACGGCGGATAAAACAGCCACCCAGCAGCAAGCCAATCACCTCCAAACGTTTAGACGCTATAACATTAGGAGTACTCCGTGCCCGAAGGTGGGGAGAACAGCCCCTAGGAGTCACGGAGCCACGAGCTATACACCCGCGAAGAGAGACTTAGGCGACCCTAGCTACGCACAGCACGCAGCGCGCCGAGAGGGCATGCTTCAGCCTCACTACCCCCTTCGGAGGCAAGCCACTGAGGCTGGCCGAGAACGGAAGCACCCACGGGGTGTGCCGGCCGTAAGCAGTTAACCCTAGCGGGAACTACCGCTACCGCTGGACGATCCGCACCAGTAACCGCACTCGGTACCCCCCGCGTAAGCTGGGCCACCTGGGCGAAGCGCCGTGCGCCCACCTATCCCGTGAAGGCTGGTGACGCATGCAGCACGAGCCAGATTGACACCGCGTGGCTAGCAGCTAGCCATGCGGGGAGCAGTGAGCGAACCGACACCCGCGCTCCCCTTTATGGGACGCCGGAGGAAACCACCTCAGGGCTGTAACGTAACCAAGCCCCGATGCTCCGGGTACCAGACCCCACTGCAGCGCGGTCGCAGAGTCCGAGGACTCCTAGACCACGAGCACCGGCAGAGCAGACCGCGCTAGCCTGCACCGGAGAAGCCCCTAGGGCTAGACCAGGCGAGCCAGCGGCCGGTAGCGAGGTAGACGGGCGAAACTCTCCGAGAGAGAAACGCCCTATTAACACGCCATGAAGTAGCCGAAGCTACAACATCTTTAGGTGCTCCCAAAGCAGCGGGGCCGCCTTGGAAGAACCTTGGACCGGAGCCCGAACACCACCCCCCCCCCTTCCCTTAGCGAAACATAGACAGGGAAACTGTGTTCAATGGCGAACCATTGAAAACAGAAAGGCCACCGCAAAATAACGAGCACCAAACGGAGCGACAGCGGAAGCGAGACCCGTAATGAATGCACCGAGAAAGAGGGTCGCGGGGCGGCGAGCGCAAAAAACGCTAAAAAAGAAGGGGGAAGCGAGCCAAATGGGCGCGCGTGTCGGAACGAAAACGAGCGTTGAAAAACAAAGGCGTGCCACGGTAAGACCCGGCCCGCCAACGCGGAGACAAAGATACCGTCGTGGTAACAAAGTCACACACGGTATGAATTTTCCAAAGTCAGTTTTCACATATTTTATTAAATATACAACAAGCATAAGAATAAAATAATAGGTCTATTGATAGTAACGAAACTACAAGAAACAAACAGGCTCACTAAGTCAAGGCATCCAAAGCACGCAAACACGTGCGGCAATGGCTGCCTTTGTTTACCTTTTTTCCCACACAAAAATCACATGACCGCAACGGCGGCAAAAAAGGATATATATATATAGAAGAACTCTCCGACGGGCGAAAAAACAACAGCGATTTCCGACCAGGTAGAGTGATATTCCAATAAATATAATCCAGATATAAATCCAGTAATTGGTGTGGTATATATATAGGAGTATTCCGATTGAGAAGACTATCAGTCTGTAACAATAAAGTCTCAAATTGGCTGCAGTTAGACAGAGCCGCGAAGGTGGACGTCAGCTCCTGATGCTGCCAAAACGGAATAAGAGAAGAGCAAAGGTCAGCTGGGTGTGACCTGGGGTCACTGGTTGGACCATTCTTCTTATGGGGGTGTTATAGGTATTTTGGGGCATTCCACTTCTCAAAAGGGAAATGCATATATTTCAGTCAACACTGGTGTAAAGGAAATCAGCTCATATAATGATTTGCTAAGTTTTTGGGTTATAGAACAGCAACACAGGCAATGGAACATCTCTTGGTCTTCCCACATTTGGAGCGACCATGCACAGACAAAGACTGTGACTTTGCTGAATTCAATCAAACAGCAAAACACTGTACTCGTCTCTGGCAGAGCATGTTGAAAACCACTGTGTTTGGGCACGATAAGAAGTTTTACCTAATGCAGTTAGGGCACTTGGAGCAACTTTTTTACAAGTGATCCACGGCACATTCCCCTGAATTTCTTACACTTATTATATAAAGTTACGTGTTGTATGCAACACCTTGCCAGTATATGATTACCACACAACATCTGTCAGTTATGTAATTATAATAATATAGAGGACGAATTCCACTTCGTCAATAATATGTCCTTATTTTGTAGATTAGCGAAATCGCTATGAGAAAAATATGTGTCAAACGGGAACTACAGCTTACCCCACGGGGAGTACTTTGAGAAAAAAGTACACGGAAACTTATAAGGGATTAAATATTGAAGTTTTATTATTTAAAAAAATACAAGAAAAAATAAAATATACGGAAAGTTATACGGGATTAAATATTCAGTTGACGTTTCCTTAGAAATCAGTAACTCTATGAGCTATAGGATATGATAGGTACAGGAATTTGAGTTATTTGCAACTCAGGGAGTCGTAAAGTTCAGGGATACGGGTTTGGTGCAGTCTCGACATGCATAGTGTGTCACTTCTTCAGTGATCGCTTCAGTTTCAGTGATCACGCCCGTTCACTCAACTAGCAGGTGCCCGCGCAAAGCGCGGGCCTCCAGCTAGTATTTTGTAAATCATCCAAATCTAGCAAAATATTATAAGCTAGTTAAATCAACTAGGCGTGATACTCAAATTAATCTCTGCAAATATCTATACCATGCATGTAGTAAACATAATGTCGTCAGACACAATTGATTTTGTATCATTGTATTGAAGGGCCGATGGCCTATAAATATCGTAATAAAATCTCTCTTTGTGAGAGAACTAAACTACTATACATGCATAGTAACCAAATAAAGTTGATGCATATCACTTTAATTAAACTGAGCACAAGAAAAAAGGCCCGTATTCCACAAAGTGAAAACCAAGTTCAGGGATGTCATGGATTGTGGCCTTTACACTGACATGTATCAATACATTTTCCTTGACCCAAGAACTACAACAATTGTAGTTACTGATTCACATTAGCCACCCCTTGCATTATTTATATGGCATCATTTATTTAAATAAGGTGTAAATGTGTAGAAGAGATTGTACTGAAAATAACCTAAATTTCAATTTGTATTGTAAAACAAAATTTTAATTTAAAACAGAAACTCTTCCTACCCTAAATCTAGTTTTGTTATGTGCATGATGTATATCTTGATGATTTGATTACTTACCCATACAAAGGTCCATCATTGCCAATAGCAGACACCATGATCACTTTATTGGCTGTCAATTCCCACACCTGCAAATAGAAAATATTACTTGATTCAAATTTCAAATAGATTTGATATTCCAGATAGCTTGCACATTGTAGTCATAGACAAACCAAAAACCTTTGCTTGCATTCTTTGGCTGGTATTCTCAAAGGGAGTCTAACTTTAGACCTGGCTTAAACTAGGATTAGTCCTATATGAGTGGACCTTTTTCTTTCCAACTTAAAGTGTGCTGTAATGGGTGAGAAAATTCCTCATGGATGGGCCGTTCCAGCCCATCCATTAGGAATCTTCTCACCCATTACATTTAACTTTCACAGTATTTGAAAGGAAAAAAGGTCCACTGATGTAGGAATAACCCTGGTTTAAAGGTCATTAGACTCCCTTTGAGAATAACAGCCTTAATCTTGATTAGCTGAAGGGCGCGTAGTTGGGATGGAATCAAAGAGGTCAGCGTATTTGCTGAAATAATGCTTAAACCAATTACGATGTGGGTCATTCTATTTCCATGGTCCTCTCAATTATGTTGTATTATATGAATCAAATTCATTAATTTACAAACAGTTGAAAATTTTGTTTTTTATGTGTCAGTTGCAAAAACGTAAATCATACATGCTAAGGGAAAACATCATTCAAGTAGAAGTACATTACCAAATGATTTATGAGGAAAATTCTTATTACTCTTTCTTAACTCTAAATTTATTATTTCTTTCTCTATTTATCTCCAAAAAAAGGTCTCCAGGTTTAGTCCTTATAACTATTGCTCACCTTATCTACAAAGGATGGTCCATGAAGTCAGGTCGCCCACCTATACTGAGATTCAATACATTGATCTTCTTCAAGATGCATAGTTTTTAAAATCATCTAAAAACCATGAGTTGTAAGAACCGTGCAATAAATAAAACGCCATGAGATATAGCGCACTACCGTACTTAAAATATTTATCTATTTAAAAAAAACATGAGTTTGAAAAATGTCACGTTTTGCATTTTATAACCATTATTCAAATTCTAACACCCAAATTGCATGAAGACAATAAGTAGGCTTGTAACCTAGAAACCCCACAGCTGTGCATTTGTAGCACAGAGAGCCTTTCATAATAGTGATCAAGTGCATATTATTTCCCTCTCAGAAGTGAGAGGGGGGGATACACTACGAGCGATACCTACCCTCCGCGACCTTACTTTTGCACAAAGGCATCTCATTTGGGCCGACCCAGAAAACCTCTATACCACGTTAAAAAATTTCGTCTACCGCGAAAAGAGTCCGCCGATAACGCGCACTATTTTTCGGGCAACTCCCCGCCCATGCGCGGTGAGTCATCCTTATCCCAAATTGTTTCTCCCAAATTGTGTACAACACAACCTTCCCGAGAGACCTTATTGTGGGTGGAAAAACATTGTGGGGGTCGTAAGGTCGCGGAGGGTAGGTATCGATCGTTAGTGTATCCCCCGCTCCACTTCGAGAGGGAAATACACTGCGCTCGCGATAGCTACCCTCCGCGAACTTACTTTTGCACAGTATCCACTGGTAGTTTCAGGCGGTGGAGAAGGTACAGGGAGGGGGTGGGCTAGTCAGCAGCGCTAGCGTATCCCAGTCTCCCCCCGAGAGGACTTACTAGAGCTTTCTTGATTAAGCGCTCACTTCTACCGGACACAGAGTGCTGCAGTAGCAACATCCCATCTCCGCACCCAGACGCTCTCGAAGGTTTAACTCTATGACAACGTGGTGCGGAACTTCCAACAGATAGTTATCCGGATATCCTGGAATGAGGAGCCTTTGTAAAATGCCAGGAGGACGGTTGATGTGAGCACGTACATATGGGACCTAACCCGAGAGCCGATCCCAATCCTGGATCGTGATGTTTTAGGTGTGCGCTTCGGATGGTCGAGGTTACCCAGCGGCTAACTGTGTCCTTCGCTGCCGGGCCATATGGAGGGGGCCGTGGAGAGATGAAAAGCCGTTTTGTCTTCCTGAGCCCTTCGGTACGCTTAAAGGTTACCATTTTAGTGTCCTGACCGGGCACCAGGGTTTCTACGACCGTCTGCCAGCCAAGGCCAGGTCCAGGAGAAATACTGGGCGTTGGTTGTGAATGTGAAAGACAGGGTTCTGATCTTAGCGAGAAAAACTGGATAAATACAGGAGACTGGCTCTCTCAGTGGCTCAAATTCCTTCGGACGCTAAGAAACGGGAAGCCACAGCGGTAGAGAGATCACAACTCCGGAACGATGACCGAACCGGGGGACGAACAGTAAACATACCCTTCAGAAGATTAGTGAGGATCGGGCTGTTGAGAGACTGTACGTCTCTGATGCCCCTATGGAGCGCCCCAATCGCGCTGCGGTAGCACCTGAAGTTGGCGCCCCAAACCCTCGTGGAAAATTCCGTTAGGAAATCCACGATCTGCCCGACAGAAAAGACAGCGGATCGATCTCTCGTTGGCGCCACCATCTATAGAACCGGCGGAGGCGAGAATACGTAAGAGTTCTCTAGTTTGACTCGTCCTTGCCTGAGGCAGGAGCGCGGCCGCCGTTCAGAAAGTCCCGGCATGAGTGTTGTATTGTTGGCGGGAAAATGCGCCAGACAGTCAAGTGAGACGAGGATTGATGTTACGCTCCGGGACGGACGCCTCGGCTGGAGGAAGCTGATCAGATCCCCGTGCCGCAGGGGAGCAAGACTGGGTCCACCACTAGGTCTCTAGAAGCGTGAAACACAGCTGAGCCGGCACAGTTGGTTGGCGGGGCCACAAAAAGAAACCAGGCAATTGTCGGACCGAGTACCTTCTCGAGGGGACTCTCGGTAATAATCGCAATGGGGGGAAATGCGTAGGCAATGATCCCCGACCAATTTCGCCACTTTTGCATCCCGACACGGGGACCTCCTCTGGGATCTGGAATCCATGAGTAGTTACGCCGGAAGCTGGTGATTCACGGCGGGAGGCGAATAGGTTACAGTGGGGACGCTTTTGTAGCCTCTGAAAAATTGAGCCGGCAGATACGCGGCGGAGGCAGCCATTCAACTG
>JAMKCH010046299.1:0-11065 GCA_023653785.1 Ophioderma brevispina | reverse complement strand
ACGTCCTGTCACTGCTGAACCTGCAGACTAAAGAGTAATTAAGTTAATAATAGTGTGTTTGATCTCATCTACTGCAAAAACAAGCTTTAAAATGTTTCAGCCACATTTTGCCGTGAATAATGTAAAGGGCTTGTACTTTCGTTACTTCAAGAAATTTCACAATTACACTGGAAAAACAAATATAAGTCAAATGATGATAGATTTATAGCTGATAAAAAACAAAATATGGCTACTAATCAAATAGCCCACTAAAAATCATTCAAGTCGAAGAGATTTTAATGCCGGTGTGAGAAGTTGTGTAGAAGTAATCATTGTACGCCGTAACTCATAGTCCGCACAACGGTAAAGAATAGAGCACTCGATTTCAGTTGACTCTTACGACAACATTAGTTTCACGCTTTATTCGTTATCGTCCTATGGAGCCCGGACTGGGCTCCCGCCGGACTATATCTGCTTTCCACACTGGAATTAATAGAAAATGACAACATTATTCGACATTGTATATGATGCAAATGGTTATGGTTTCCACTTTTTTTTAATGGTGGAGGTGGACAGTGACCATTTTGAAGATGTCAGACCTCTCAAAACTTTTAAAACAACCATCTTAGATTTCTTAGCTACAATTAATAAAAAAAAAATACACCCATCATTTTGGCCATGTGGTTACCAGAGATAAATTAAATTTGTACTTTTAAAACATGGTGCATGGCGGCCATATTAGATTAGAGGCAAGAGATATCTCAACTTATGAAAACCCATTAATGGATTTGTTATGTAGAATTAGTGGAGGAAATGACATCTGGTTGTCCGTTTGGCCCATCCGGTACCAGAGATAAAAGAAGTGTACTTTCCAACATGGCGGATGGCGGCCCATATTGGATAGAGGTCACGATGATATCTTCAACTTCATAAAACCTTTTTAATGGATTTGTTGCTAGAATTAGTAGGAACTAAATTTCTTGTTGCCCTTTTAGTCATTGGCTAGAGATATGAGGATTTAGGTTTTTCCAAAAGTCGGGTGGCTGCCCATTTTGTTTTGTCGTAGTTTAAACACTTTCTGGGGACTTCGATTTTGTTCAACTTTTGATATATTGTTAAGCTGATCATAGACTAACCTGAAAATGTCAAAAACATTCTGTTGCAATTTTTTTGGGGTCATTGTGCCTATCTTATATATAATAAATATTGTTGATATAAATCCGTCCGTGCCTGGCCGTTTTTGTAAAAACGAAACTGTGACGGATGAAGAATAAAGCGTAAAAGTACTTGCTTTGACCACGAGTCCAGTGAACTATAATTCCTTTTAATTTTTTACATTTAAATATTTTAAAAAACGCTAACTGTAATTACGCGGTGTTTTGCGTTTGCCTGGTATGGTAAATACATGTTGATTATTTAAGATAATTTATGTAAATCGAACTTAAACCAGGGATTTGTGATCTGATGAAATCTAAAAATGGAGAATCACATTTTTGAAATTTTTGGTTACTGGCAGGGATGTACTGAGATAACCTGTTAAGGGTTTGGCTTGAAAAGTCGCGTATAAAGACAGGGTAGTTAGTACTTTTTAGTTGATTGCGGGAGTGGTATGATAATTTTTAACACCATTTTTTTTAAAAGATTAAAGTAGTATATCCCTAAAGTCCCTCGTAAATGCCATTTTAAGCCCACTTTTCAAAAACACGGAGCGGACCCATGGCTTGGGTTTTAAGGGGAAAGTGCTCCTAGATCGCCACGACAAAACACCGTACATCCCTTTTTGCGGTGATCGTCAGGTTGCTGGTAATTTCCTCTAGGGATATAAGGGATATGGAATGTACACACATCCCTAATTTTTAAGCATAAAATGGCATTTCCACAATTCATTATGTCGCCTTATCGCTGTCTATCCCTTTAACCTGCAGAGTCAAATCGCGTAGAACACGCAATTGATTCCGTACTTCTTTCTAATCTCAATATCAGTAGGAGTGGGTTATACGGAGGGCAAAATTACTTTTTTCCAGTATTCCAGTACTCATTTTTGCCGAGAGGAAAGCATGGCGATATGTTATACCTCTGTTAACGACACTATCAGTGATTTGAAAATAGTGAAAATTTGCAGGAATGCTTCAAAGTGAAGGATAAGTCTGTGGAATCCTCACTAACTTATACCGTTCCAAGCTGTAGAATGACAGAAAAGGAAGAGAAAGAAAGAAGAGAAAAACGGCAGTGTTCCAATACGATTTCCATTCAATTATTGTGTTGTAGTAAGTGTCGTTCGGATAGTAATTACTAAAATCTCCGATTTTGTTCCTTATAGGTGCTCTGGATCTATCATTTGCAGGGTATGTTGTTAGGATACCTGTACTTCTTACATACGTGCAAAAATATGATTTTTGATGATTTTTTCCGATTTGCTGATTTAGCAAAGGTCACTGATAGTGTCTTTAAGAACCTGCAACTAGATAGACCTACCTGGTAATTGAATACTTGCCTTGTTTTATGATAATTCAAGTGTCAGTCAACCAAAGAAGATTGAGGTTGATGTACTTGTACAGTCAGTTTTTTTGTATGCGGTAAAATGCCCTAACATTCAGTCAGAATCACTTTTCTACAACCATTTTACCCTGGTTAAATGTATTGATAAAGCGTATTAATACTTGAATAACTTGAATTGTTCAGATTAGAAAATCTTCGGTTGTATTTCCTTAGGCTTTACAAACTCGACAAAGAAAAGCGGCGAGGTAACTCTGTATTGAAGCACTATAGCGATTTTTTACCAAAATAAAACAAATCAAGAAATATTTGTCACAAAGTCCATTTTTGGCACGGTGTATTGAAAATTGTTTGTAGTAAAAGACCCCCCCTGTAAGTGGCTAAGCTTAATGTGCCGTATTTGCAAGAAATGGCGATTTTATGCATTTGGTTATTAATAAAAGTCGGGATCACGGACTTTTTTAGAAAAACAAAAAAATCTTAAGTGGCATCTTCAGACCGCCTTTAAAAATGCTAAGTGTCTACTTTTCACAAAAAAATAAACAGTAATATGAAGTGTTTATATGACCTACACTAGTATTTAGAGACCATTATTTTTAATTTAAAAAAATTACTGATTGTGGCTTTAACTGATACGACATTTAAAATAAAATGTGAAAACTTTGTCTTTACTCTATAGTATGACAATGGGGCTTAAATGTATGCTATTTGATTCATTTTGTCAGATAATTCCCAATACACCTCGTTATAAATCACGGTTTATTCTTATATTTATCCGTAAGGGTCACCTAGGATGACCTGAACCTTATCGTTTGAAGGGATTAACTATAAGGTTTGATAGCGCAAAGTTATGACTTATTTACACCTTATTTGAGGTGTGTACTATGTGCTGGTTTAACACAACTGAACATTAATTGTAAAGATTTTGACCCATGTATACACCTTGCACTCATGTTGTATTTTGCACAAACCCGATAATGGAACAATATTTTTTAATCAAGCACCTTTATTTGTATTACCCTATAAGACAGGTTTACCACTTTTAACACGAACTGCATGCACCCGCTCATATTTTGTGAAAATTCCGGACCGGTTTGATGTTATGTAGAAGTAATATAGTCCGCCGTAATCAGAGTCCGGCTAACGGTAAAGATTATGGCACTCGATTCAGTGGAATCTTCCAAAAGTTGACTCTTCCCTGAAAACTTATGTCATTATGATCCTTATTATAGAGCTTATTCCAAAATCTGTTCAGTTAGTAACGATATTTGCGGTGTGGTCCTATGCGAAATGCTTGTATCACAGACTCCCATAGGCCACATTACTGTAATTTTGACCGTTTTACGGACAGAATACAAAATCGACTGCACACGTTAAATTAGACACACTTGCAGTAGTTAACCGGGGTTAACGGTTTCAGATGATTAAAAAAAATCTCAACTTTTGAAAATCTCAACTTGTCTGAGGCAAGGTGGATCACGAAATGCCCCTTAAGCAATAAGTATAAGGATACGTAAAACTCGGTATTAGCAAAAACGGACTGTCGTAGCCCTGCTTATTGCAAGCACCCTTTTCGCACCCTTTATGAACTATTTGCCAGTCCAATCCTGTATTCTGGAACCGTAAAGAACATAAATACTCAATACTACAGAATTTTTTGCTGATTGGGAAAAACCGTTTTGGTTTTAAAAAGTTATTGTAATAAAAGCAAAAAAAAAAGTTGAATCTCACATGGCCTATTTTTTTTTTGCATATATTTGGTTTTTTTAAAGAAAGATTTATCCAGCAAGATCTTTTGAAATCACGTTCAGCGTTTAACTTTCTGTTATTTTACACCACCCTGTGTGGCGTCTATCCATGTTGATGCTCTTTCATATAAAACATGATAATTTTTGCTAGTGAGAAACATGGCGTTCATAAAGATCACCAGGAAATTGAAATTTTCACCATTTCATATAAAAATGCTTATACACGTTTTCAGTACACGTAGGCCTACATGTATGAAGTTAAAAAAGGCAATATCAGAGTTTTCATTGCTTAATATTTGAAATTTGACGGAGGAGTTTAAAAATGAAGTGAATTCTGACAGAATTCAAAGGGATATATTTTCAACTGAACAATTGACAAAAAGAGAAGAAAAACAGCGCTGGTGAAAAATAAAATATCCATTCAATTTCCGTTTGCAGAGTAGTAGTAAGTGTGCGTTTGGGCAAACAGTCTCAAGGCATTACTTAACTATTCGGTTTGGATATTGATACTTTGCTTTAGTCTTAACATATTTTTAGGATACCTTACAAAAATGCTTAAATTGATTTTGGTGAGTTTTAGATTTCACGATTTAGCAATTCGCTAATGAGCCTTAAAAAACACGGAAATATAGGAGTAGACAATACTGCTTGGTTAAACCTTAACTTTTAGAACAGGCAGTTGAAGTGTGGACAGAAAATTCTGATAGAAAATCAACAAGATATTTTCGGCCCCATTTCATCATTTTATCGATGACATTCACACAGCCTTCAAAAAGTTCATCTTGTATTGTGACGATGATGCATGTCACCCTCATGACTTTCATTAAGTCCTAAAGGATAGAGGTGCGTCTGCCTCTCTAAACCAGAACCTGAGCAAATTGAAAAATGGGTACTTCCTGGAAGTTCTCTTCGGCGCCAAAAAATGCAAGGCCGTTACCATATCACAGAGAGAAGCACAAAAAAACCATCCTGCCCTCCAATTCTTGCTACAACACTCACAGAGGCAGAGATCGTGGATCTATACGTTGCCCTCACTGAGCCAATACTATCCGATGGCACGATAGTACCAAGATGCAGGGGCCGTCCGCAGGATTTTTTTTACGGGGGGGGGGGACGGGATCTTCGAAAGGGTGGACTTTTTTAGGAAAAATGGACCTATCCCTAAAATGGTCCATTTTTGGACGTTTTGAACATATCATCACCGAAAAGTGGACTTTGTCATATTTTCTCTAAATTTTGGCCCTTTTTATCAAAAAAATCGGAAAAAGTGGACCATTTATCCCTTTTTGTGGTGGAATGGCGGGTGGGGGGGGTGTGCGACCGCACCCCTCTGCTGCCAAGATGGCTAGTCTGCAGCCCACGTTTTTTTTTTTGGTTTCCTCAGTACAGCTGCCAATATAGTTCTTACTACAGATTTAGGGGCGTTGGTTAGACGCAAGGGAATATGTAGTTGGTTGGATGGGAGCAACTCCCACCGCATTATGCAGTGTTTTTTTTTTTTAAGCGTGCCATCTGCCTTAAAATGGCCTTTTGAAAAAAAAAATACCTTTTGCACCATCAAAGCGGGCCTCTGGGAACGCCAGAGCATTTGGAGGTTACACTGTTCACCGTATGTTTAATATGAAGAGCCTCCAGAACTCCTGAGCCAACTGATTTATAAGCATCAATCTACCGTTGGACATCCCCGAACTCAGAAGCTCAATCAGATCCGATGTTGAAGTTCCTAGTTGAACAAATAGCCACAAATGTCCTTCGGTCCACCATCGCCCGAATCTGGAATGCTCTCCCACAATACACGGCATTGGGACATGCTGGAGAAGAGGGTCATGTTTCCAAAAAGGAGGTTAAGCGCGAGCTCGGCGCCAACCGATCGCACGATTGGTGCTGTTGATGCTCGGTCTGATATGCTTCTAACAAAAAATATGCTGGTCTTTCGGGTGAGTTCCCGAAAGAAGACTCACGTTATAAACCATTAGAAACTATATATTAGCTAAGGTTAGTTTGCAACCCCAAACTTGATTCATCGGTTATAGACAGTAATTCACTGGATGAAATCGCACGAAATTTCTCCTCTTCTCCAGAGTTCAAAGTTCTTATTAGCAACGGATCGTACACGTAATTTACGGAATAAGTACCTCCGACTGGAAGGGCCAAGAACCATGTCGAATTTATTGACGATACAGTCTTTGCTACTAAGAACCTTGAACCCTGGAGATGAGAATGAACCTGTTTCAGGCATTGGTGGGCGGTTTTTCATTGCGAGTGTGCACTCATCCGAAATGCAAGTTATAGAAGAAATATAAACAGTAATTTGTTAATGGATTTTTTAGTTTATAGGCTACGCTATTTCAGAAAATGCGACTCACTTGAAGTTGAACCTAGTCACATTTAGATTACTACCATTTGCTCAAATTTATTATGTACTTCTACAAGAGCTAAATGAGGAGCTCGCACCGGTCATAAAGGAAACATTTTTTCAATCATCGGAAACAGGACAAAAGTAGAGGCTCTGAGTAATCAGTAGTATAGTGTCTTTACCAATGAAAAAAAGCTTATCATTACCAACCATGGACGGAAATTCATTTCCAACGATTGATGCCGTAAATATTGATAAAGACGGGGTAAGGAAATTACTTCGGGGGGAGTGAATTCTAAAAAGCATCCGGCCCAAATGGAAGTCCACCTGAACTCCTACGAGAGTTAATGAAGAGTTCGCACCAGTCATAAAGGAAATGTTTTGACAATCACTGGAAACAAGTAAATTACCGGATGACTGGCTCTCAACCAACATAACTGCCTTATAATAATAATAATAATAATGATAATGATGATAATGATAATGATAATGATAATGATAATGATAATGATAATGATGATGATGATGATGATGATGATGATGATGATGATGATGATGATGATGATGATGATGAATGGATTAAGCATTCAAACTCATGATTTTGCTAATTGTTAGTGTTTTAAGAAGGCACACTCAGCTTCTTCGAGCAGCGAGCGGGCCTTATGAGTAACGGATTTTCTGAATGACGGGTGTCCCCCGGGTAGCCAATCCCTGTCTTCATGTTTGGAGAAAAAAAGCACACAACCGTGCCAAAATCACAAACTCTGTCTACCCTTGATTGGGTAGTTCGACAAACCGTAACGCGCTTACGAAAATCTGAATAAAATGTAGTTTTCCACTTTACGAAGAGCATATTTTCTCTACCGTGTTTCGAATAGCCTTGCAGCGTAATTGTAACGTTCCAACACCAAAACATCTTAAACAACTATGAAAAACTCCAAACCACTTGCATTACAATATCAATAATGACGTCTTATTTATAACTAGATTTGGCAGGAAATTCTCCAGGGTTACACTACATAATCAGATACGTTCATAATAAACTTCTCCTGAGTTTAGTATATGGTCATTGCCCCATGCTTATCCTGAAATGCTCAGATTCTCCCCACCAATTCCTTGCCCTATTGGGACACTACACGTACTTAAAGGCGGCCGTAAATTGGGCGCCGACAGTCTATGTAAATGGAACCGACTCATGCACAGTAGCAGGACGGTTACTATATTAATGGCGGTCACCTTTGCATAAGAAAAATCAAAATAGCGCTGAGAGGGCGGTATGTGGTATGTAATATCCAGATGACATTTTTTAACAGATAAGTTCGACGGTGTCCTAATGGACTTGACCGCGGAACGACATCTAACATTAGATCAATAACAGTTGTGACCAGTGACAGTAGCAGAGTATTGATCCTAAAGCGAAGGTCAGGGAGAGAGGAGGGGGGGTTAAAGGACCGAGAGTGGGAGAAAGCGAAAGAAATGGATAGGGAGACGGAAAAAGAAAGAGAGATTGAGTAGTATATTCTTGTCCTTTTATAGCAAAGTATTAAAGTAGTTTGTCCGCCATAGAATACAAGACTTTGAAAACTGATGTGACAAGAGTTACCTACTAGCTTATAAATTACCATAGATATAACATTACATAGAATACATTTAGGTACATAGGATGATACATTAATAAAAATAACGTGTTTCATGTATGCGGGGTTAAGACTAGTTTTAGGCTCAATCATAAGACTCTAATTCATGACCTGACTTCATACACTTAGTAGGTGGAGAGAGGCAAGTAATGAGGATTTGATCATAGCATTACTGTCAAATCCAAGTAGTCCGCCCGGCTTCAAAATCAATACGGCCCCAAATCATTAAATTAACCATAATTGGATAGAGGTATAATTCTGGGCTCCTACACCCAGGAGAAAGTAAGGAAAATCCATAATCTGACAATCTCTGGTTGTCAACATGGCGTCAGGAATCAAGATGAAAGACCCAGGAAATATAATACTTGCACTCATTTTCACCATTTGGGTATGTATAGTATATGCTGTACATATCCTATGGGATCATTAATATTTACAATCAAATGTACATACTTAACTTGAAATGCAGAGGAAATAAACCAGGGGTACAAAAAGTTGTTCTTTCCTCAGGAGCAACATGCAATGTTCACATAGACACCTACAAGACTTTCAACCATTTCCTCGGAGCGGCGCTCCCAGCTCCCGCATTTTTTTCACCCCTGAAATATGCATTTTCTATTATAGAATATGACCAGAAATACTAGTTTCGTCAAAATCGAAGCACTCTGAACAATTACCCCAGGATTACCCCGTTATGAGCCTATAATCCTGATTTTATAGTAGATTCAATCGTGTCACCAGAGGAAAAGTTTGGACAGCGTCGATTACTTGGGAGAGGAGGCAAAAAAGAAAACGTGATTCACCTGTTTCATGAACGAGCCTTTCATGTTGACTTCATTTTCACATGGAGAGTGCAAAGACTTTTGTGTTCCTTTGTATCCAAACCACGGGCGCTCAAACGTCAGTAACATTACTTCACTTGTTACATTGAATACCACTGAAGCAAATACGATTAGTCAGAATGTTTTGAGAGTTATGTAGTTAAAAATGCGCTTACGTTGACTTGAATGCTTTCATTAGGCATACAATTGATTTTCTCTGGTATCAGATTCCATGTTTCAATAGATTTAGCTTGGAATTTTTATTTTCACCCATTGAACATGCCCCTCATTCAATGCCCATACCTTCAGGAAAGTACTACTACAGGTAACACGATGGGTTAAATCTACTATAGTGGATATGGCAAACTATAACCTTTTTTAATCCTCATGACAAGATGAATAAGTTAGTATAGGTTTCAAAACAATTAGACATGTTTAACATTTGACCCCTGTGCAAAACTTCCCCCTATTTTTACATGTTCCCCATTGTTGATTTTTCTAGACTTTTGACACATTATTCTATGACAATTTAGAAGAATGATGACACCAAAATTGTTCTGTTGTAATTTTAAAGGGACATAATGGCATGAAAAAAATTGACTTAATGAAAAGGGCCCTTACTGAAATCACTTCCACGAGTTTGAAAACAATTTGGATGTTTACATTCTGTAAAAACAGTAAAAACAGGAAGAGTTCCAGGGGGAGGTGACGGTTTGTGGCAATTTCTGACAGAATTTACAGTGTATCTAGCATGTTTTGCGACACAATTCAAAAACATTCAGACCGGGATTCAGGCATTGTACTTTAGGCTTGTAGTAAGATATTGATCTGGCAAGTGAAAGATGGATTAACCGGGATTAGCGCATATACAATAGCAATAGTCTGTGAGCTGATGACAGCATGCATTTCAAGTTTGGTAAATGCTGGCAGTAATGTCAGCATCCTTGTTCCAGAAATTGCCACAAACTGCCACCTCCCCTGGAATTCTTCCTGTTTTTACTGTTTTTTACAGAATGTAAACATCCAAATTGTTTTCAAACTCGTGGAAGTGATTTCAGTAAGTGTCCTTTTCATTATGTCATTTTTTATGCCATTATGGCCCTTTAAGGGCCAAAAATAACTTTCTTGCACTAATAGGGATGTGTCCATGTTAATATTACTTTAAGTGGTATTTAATATTGGTGTAAAAGTCACGCAATAATGGTAGGATTTAAAAAAAATGAAAGGTGTGGAATATTTGGGTCTATACAAATAAAGATAATACCAATGAATTTTTCTACCTCAAAGGTTATCAACGATGTTTGTTTCTTTGTTTCAACTCCACCAGAAACTGATGCATGTAACAAGCTACTGTATTTTTTCAATTAATTAGTTTTATGAGTGATGAAGCCACGCCCCTTGTGGAGAAGACACTGCTCTCATCTATGGCGTTTTGTACGTGAGTTTTGTGAACTGAAATTTCATCTTGTATTTTGAGAAATTTAGCCATAACTCGCTCCTACTTTTGACATAACACTGGTTTCAATTAACGCCAACTTTTTTTTTCAATTTTAGAAACAGGATTACGTACTTACCGGACCACCATGGTCTGATTGTCCATTGAAAGGGACTTTAATTCAACACGTGAACTGCGCAGGCTCAGATGATCCATTATCAGGAAACCTTTGCTCAGTGCGTGAATTATGCAGACTGATCGATGGACCATTAGCTGAGAACTTTCGCTAAGGGTTGAATACTGCATTATCAGGGAACTTTCAATACGTGAACTGCGCAGGCTCCTATGATACATTATCAGGGAACTTTTTTCTCAGTGTGTGCACTGGGCAGGCTCTGACGGATCATTGTCAGGAAACTTTCTTTCAGTGCGTGAATTACGCAGGCTCCAATGGTTTCATTCGAGCTGTATTTTGGAATTAGGCCAACTCGTCTATTGGTCTAAAAAATAAAGGTAACCCAGTTACCTCATTTCAATATAGGGCTACGTGTTAAAATGTCAAAAACACAAATTGCTTTATAATAACATGAAAG